>MU130372.1:91102-121826 GCA_015039465.1 Phlegmacium glaucopus
CCACACTTTACCCACATACCTACCAACTTTACCCACATAACCACGAGCTTTGCCCAGGAACCACCAACTTTGCCCACATGAGCAGCAGCATGTGCATATAAGGAGCAGCATGCCCCCACAAGTAGCAGTACCCAATTTCTACCACCCACCCACCCATTCACACCTATTTCTACACTCTACTCACCCATTTATACACTTAGCCACCTATTTTGACCATCTACTGCCTTTATTTCATTTTTCTTATATCAATTGAATACATTCTATGATTCTAATGTAATGTATTAGTAACTAATCCCCAGCAATCATCCATTTAAATTTAGATTAATATGTTAGAAAAGTTAGAAAAAGATGAGTTAGTAGGAATTAACTTATAAGTATTGCAGTTCTGATCAGATCTGATCAGAACTGCTCAGAATCTGATCAGATCTGATCAGAACTGCTCAGAATCTGATCAGAATTGGTCAGATTCTGATCAGAACTGCTCAGAATCTGATCAGAAATGCTCAGAATCTGATCAGAAATGCTCAGAACTGGTCAGATTCTGAGCAGTTCTGATCAGATCTGACCAATTCTGGTGGGGGACAGAAAAGTACTGCTCCTTGACAACAAGAAGTGTCGCAGTTCAGCACAAGTTCAAGAAGAAAAGCAAGCAGCCACCACCACTGCTGCTGCCTCAGAAGTCAAGAAGTTTAATCTTGCTGTCCAGAAGACACAATGTATCGCTGCGTTTGAAGACCAGCTTCACAAAGAGGACCAGCAACATGATAAGGGCATGGCTCGCCCTGACATAGTACCTGCCCACCATGTGGTAACGTCCCTATATCACCCCTCTTATTATTTTGTTGAGTTCAAATCTTCATGCTGACTGGACAGGGAAAACCAACTATGAAGCAACAGAGCAGTGCAATGATTGTATCAAATGTAAAGGTATGATCCATGCTTCGTTGTGAGACCTGGATTTATGTCTCGAAACACGTCAGATAGTCAAGGAAACCTCAAAACCTGAACTGACTGAAAGCGGTAGCCCTGAGCCCAAGAGTGGTTCAGATGAAGAAGATGACATTGAACAGGAACGGCAGGTCCTAGAGTCTGAGTTAGAATCTGAAGGACTAGCAGATATTTCTGATGAGTCTGCGGTTGACACCAAATCCAGCGATGGTCAAATTCTTGGTTTCGAGGATGAGTCTGATGGAGATCATGAGAAAGATGAAGATTATCAGATGGAAATGGATGATGATGATAAAGGCTCAGATTTGGAATCGGATGGGGGGTCGGATGGGGGGTTTTACCTGCGTGAGGTGCCTGAGTCCACAAAGAAGGCGGGGAAAGCAAAAGCAGCCAAGGTAAGTTCCTTATTTGATTGATCTATGAGTCTTTGGTGACTGCAAGACTGAAAATCACTATAACGCAGAAAAACCCAAACGCGGTGACTTCCGCAAAGCAATTAACAATGTACGCAATAACTCAGCCATTGCAGGAAATACCGCTATCAATGTGATTGCCAAAGTGAAACCACCAACGGCACAGAAGCGAAAAGAACCGGATAATAAACCTATGTACATCTCAGCAGTCTATTAATTGCCAAATACTCAACTGTACCATTCCATTGCAGAGGCCCGGTCGTTGAGAAACGTGCCAAGAAGACCGAAGGAGGGCTTCTCTCTGGGTGGGCAAACAAACTGGCAAAGGAGCGGTCGAAAATGATCTCAGGTTCGTTGTCACAATTTAGTACAGGCTTTGGTCTTCACAAGTCTCAGCTTGTAATGCATCATCACGCGAGGCAGTTGAAGATCTGGATGATCCACTCGAGTATGCTGGCAGCGAATTTGATGAAGATGAAACTGTTGAGTCTGTCAAAGCTGCTTGTGATGTGAAGAAACCGGCTGTTAGTATTCGAGGAAACCGGGTGAGCAGGATCCATCTCACCACACTGTCTGGCTTCTTACTAACCCCAATAGACAACCACCATCAAGATTTTTGAGCCGGTTGTCCCAGAGAGCTCCTCCAGCGGTCGTTGTGTCAAGAAAATAAGGTATAATTTCTCATCACTTCCCTTTCCTCGTGGGGCAGCCAGCAGCTCCTACACTCGCGATTGGAGAAAATCCTTCAAACCAACGCTCATACATTGGGCTGCCACTCTTGAAGACCTGTTCGGCACAAATGCTGTCATGGAGGACATTGTCACAGAGATATGGAAAGTTGTCTTTCCTTCCATCGCAAACGAGGTGGATGGTGGCAGCCGTGAGGCTATTATACATAGTGATGTGCCAGCTTGGCCTGGAAGCCAGAAGCCAGGCCAAGCCAAGCAAAATAGGCCAGGCCAAAGCCAAGCCATGAGCCTGGCTTACCTTGGCCTGTGGCCTTGGCTTGAGATTTTCAAAGCCACAGGCCATGGCCTGAGCCATGGCTTTGGGAAATTTTTTGATAGGACTGGGTGGTAAATTATGATGTATAAAAAGTTAAAATTTGATTTTTCTAAAAACAATTTATCATAAAACAGGTGATTATATTATTTTATATAGGGTATTTTTATTCATTTAAGGATAATTCATAAATAAATTACCTGATCCTGCAGATAATAATGGATAGACATTAGAATTGATGATGAATTTAGGCAGAAAAAATGTAATGTATTTTTTTTTTTACTAATCTTCACTTTTTAAATGTAAGCCATGGCCTGAGCCAAGGCCAAGCCAAGGCCAAAGTCAAGCCAAGTTTTGACCCCAAGCCATGGCTTGAGCCAGGCCAGGCCAAGGCCAAGCCAAGACCAAGGGTTTGGCCTTGGCCTGGAAAAAGTAAAGCCAAAGCCAAGGAAAGCCAGGCCAAAGCCATGGTTTCAGGCCAAAGCCAAGCCAGCACATCACTAATTATACACGTGGTAAGCCCTTACTGAGTAATGCATTCATTGTTCTTGTTGATGCTTGGATTTTAGGCAGCTGATGCCCTCATCGACTGGCGTAGTTCCATGGGTAAGGAGGGACTGCATCTCGTCCTCCATGCGTTCAATGAAGAGGGGGTGAAGAAGGAAGATGCATGACAGGCTGCTGAATATTACCTCGAAAACTACCGCTTCATTTACCAGAACCCTGATGATGATACGGTCAGTTATCCTTCCACTTCCTCATTTGTGCGGAACCTTTTTGACCATACTTATCTGAGCAGGGGAACAAGGGCATCAGGAAAAACCTCACCTGCTTATCTGCAGAAATCAGCTAGTATATGCCAGAATATGTGAGGATATGCCCAGATTAGTTTTCAATAAGTTGGGTAAGTTGGGTAAGTCAAATCAGTTAGGTCCCTCGTAAATTGATAACTGATTGGTGCTGATCACGCGCTGATACCTGGCTGATTCCTACTTCTTCGTCTGAAATATATGGATGAAATTTGCTATAAAAATCACAATTTCACTGTCCTTCCTCAGTAGATTGTCAAAAAGAAAGCTTGCAAAAGGAATTAATTGATTGATATGTACATCCGATCTTATAAACTAGTCCAGTCCACTTAACTCAAGAATAGCGAGAGCATTGCCCTGAATTCGGGTACCAAAGTTAGCTGGGGTATTATGTACATCCGATCTTATAAACTAGTCCAGTCCACTTAAATCAAGAATAGCGAGAGCATTGCCCTGAATTCGGGTACCAAAGTTAGCTGGGGTATTGTCAATGCTGAATAGTGGTGGCATGAGCAAGTGATTGAGAACAAAGACATCTGACTTACATGACCTGAGAATAGACCTTTGACATGATCAAGTGATATGTGTTAATCTTCTTCCGAAGTCCCATAAGAGTCTCTACATGTCGATCGAAAACGGTCTTGAAGAGGTCACCGTCAAATCGTTCAGAAGATTTTAACTTTGCATCCGACATCGCTTTGACCAGCCTCTTCCCCTCCCGCCATTCCCATATTGCTGCAAATAACTGAGCATGTCAGCCACCAATTAACATCAGATAACAAGAAGAAACTTACAGCTGTAGCACTGAGGGCCATGAGAGGGATCGTGAGCTCTGGCTCTGGTTGACTGGGATGCGAAGACACATATTGGTCTTTGAATTTGTAGCCAAAGCCTGTAGGGGTGGCGAAGAAGGCGTCTCGGATCAGTTGAATAAGGCCTGGGTTGAGGTAAATCTGAACATCAGTTGGCGAACTCTTTGTCAGCCAGATGGGCTACGGCACAGACAGTCAGATTGAATGAAAAACAGTTTAAATAGCTATACCTTTCCTTTGTCTGTGACACCCCACTCTCCAGGATATACGTACACATCATTCTCCATCAAAGCCTTGACCCGCTCTTTACATCCATCGTTAATGCCTAGCTGAAACAATGCAATATGATCTGAGGCAACAGAGCGCACATTTCCACGGTGATGTGAAAGGCGGTCAATAACCTAGAATAAATTATTAACAGTGACAATAATTTTTAGTTATGTTAATTGAGATACGTACCCATTTACCAATGACTTTAACGAAGTCGTCATCTCTTGTAATGCGCTTTTGTACATCTTTATACCGTTTATCCTTCCCAATGAGTGGCTTGACTGCTTCCAAAAGCACTTGTCGCTTATATGCTGCGGCTCGGTGGAGTTCAGGCCAGGCATGTTCCGTAACCAGAGTCTTCTCGACAATCTTGATAGCGTCGCGACAGATTGTATGAAGATAAATATTCTGAACACAAAGCGCCCCATGATTGTTCATGCGCACATGTACGGGCCACTTCTCCTCTGGGAACTCATTGTTCTCTTGATCACTCTCAATATGAACAGGGTTGGTAGTGGGGCGGGGATGGGTGTTCAACTTATTGGCAGGGTGAGAGGTGACGATGGCCGGACGCTAGATTTGAGGGTGTCAGTTGGTGATCAATGAAGTCGATAAATTGAATTGCGTACCTCTGCAGTAAGTGTGGCATCTCGTTTATTTGGACCCTAGAGAATTGATCGCTAAACAGTACCACTGGCATATATAAGATTGATCAGACGTACCTTTGTCTTCTTTCCCTGCTTATGTATTCCTGAATGCACCAGCTCTTGTTCTTCACCACTGGAAACCTCTTGGTCATCAAATATACCTTCAGATTCTGAGGTTGGGGGTCAAGAGGCCTCCAAACTTGATCGCCGGCTTTTTCCTGACTTTACACTAACCATCACAACGCCATCATCATCGTCAAAGAGGCTGGAAGGATCTCGGGGAACCTAAATAAGGGTGTAGTAAGCAGAATAGAATCAGATAACGAAGAAAAGACTGTACCTCATCATCCAGGAGCTTCCAAGCGTCCTGCTCAGTCATACCTGTGACATCAAGATCCTCTTCGCCATCTGGGCCGTCCTCATCAGTACTTCCCTCACCTGCCTTGTCGAGGAAGTCATTGTCTGGGTCTGAGAGGCTTGATGACTCTGACTCGATGCTAGGTGCTCTTGGCTTTGGGGGCTGCTTCTTGGCTTTGTTCGTTGTGTTCAATTTTGCAGAATTCTTGGAGCCTAAGATGAGGTGGGAAAGTGACGGAGGGATGGGTGACAAGATGAGAAGAAAACTCAAGGAACTTACGCTGGGTGCGATCAACATTGACGGCTGTAGGACAATTAGAATTAGTAAGCAACCTGGAATAGGATACATGCCACCTTGGGATTTCTTTGATATCTCTTCGCCATCAGTCTCTTGCTCTTCTTCAAATTCTTGCTGTTCCTTCTTGTGCCGTTTCTCTGCATATTCAGTAAGATGTCTGACAAGCCAGAATACAGTGGTACCCACACCTTTACTAGCTGGCTCTCGAACATTGTCATTGCGTGCCGGGTTGTCCCCGGCTGGTGAGTGCAGTCGTTTCTTTCCTGTTGCTTCATACCATGCTGACGATGAAAAGATTACCAAGAATTTATGCCTCACTAGGCATGTGGTACTTACTTGCCTCTTTCAAGGCCTTTTCTTTCACTCTTCGTGGGCCTAAAATGTGAGTACACATGAATACTTTGTCAGTTGAATGTTCAAGTTGGCTAACTTACCTGCTCCAGCTGCGATGAGCTGTTGCTCTTCCGCTTCCTTTCTTGTGCGTGAAGCTGCTAGTTTCCGCTTCTTGAGCTCCTTCTCAATCCATTTTTGTCGTTCTTCAAGAGTCACAACTGCTGTATCATCGTCCATTTCTATGGGAGACAGAGTGAAGTGTGGGGTGTTTGGATTGTGTTGATCAGCCACATATTTATTATTTGGTGCAACTGCTAAGTTTTGCAACACCATTATATGCTTCCGTCAAGCTCATCGCTTAATCATCTAAATCTTCATGTTTCGTATCTCATTGTAACTTCAATCCATCTTTTTTCATCATGTCCCCTGATACAAGCACCTGCCCTGGCTGTGATAAGACCTTCTCAGTGCGAGGATATGAATCTCATCTTACTCAATCACAAGATCCACTGTGTCGGGCCATCTACGAAGAACTCAGGATGGCACATACACTTTATGAGCGACTCGAGAAGCTGCACGGCTCAGACTCGGACACAGAGGCCCAAAGTTTTCAAGGGGATGCTTTTGGGTCTCCCGAAGACTATGCAACCGACACCTTTGGCCAAGACATGGACATGCCTGGGCCGGCTGAACATCCCCCCACCAATGTAGAGGATGATGAACCACCACAGAGTGACGATTCAGAAGAGGACGAGCAAGACACTGCCGAATTGGAGCACACTTGGGAGCCGCTTCGTGAGGGTGCACCCGCAGAAGAGATAGAAGAGGAAGTTGACGATAACGACCATCAGGAAGAGTTCCAGGAGGATTCGGATATTGGCGCACGTTGTGCAGCTGAGCGCGTTATTATTGGTGAGGGTCATGGTGTCAAACCAGCCGTGGTGCTTCGCTACACAGACAAATACCCTTCTTCTGCCGCTGGAGGAGTCCTAGCACATGGGGAGACCGGAGACAAGAATTATTGTGCAGCTGTGAGTGGCCAGGATAAGAATCCTTGGGCCCCATTCAAGTCAAGGAAGGACTGGGAGGTTGCACTGTGGGCCAAGCTTCGAGGTCCTGGATCAACGGCCTTTTCTGATCTGCTTGCAATTCCAGGGGTGCATTTTATATTAATCTATCTTCTATGTGAACTACTAAACCAATTGGCCCTAGCTTTGCGACGCTCTTGGCTTGTCCTACAAGAACTCTGATGAATTAAACAAGATCATCGACAACAAGCTGCCAGGGTGGCCCCAGTTTAAGCGCCATGAGGTTGTTCAGAGCGGGGAAGCTTTTGAATTTTATTCGCGCAATATCCTTGAGTGTTTAGAAACCTTGTGGGGCGATCCTGATTTTGTGGATGACCTCATCACAGAACCCGAACGCCATTATGCTGATGAAGACATGACTGTCCGGATGTATCATGACATGCACACAGGAAAGTGGTGGTGGACGACTCAGGTATGAATTGCCATGCATTCAAAGTTTAATTTCTCCAGGTCGTACTTACATTATGTTAAAGAAAAAGGTACAAACGGAGACACGGCGAAAACATATTACTATCATCCCCGTTATCATCTCCTCTGACAAAACTCAACTTACAACATTCCGTGGAAAGCAAGCGTATCCTGTCTATCTCACCATCGGCAACCTTCCCAAACACATCCGTCGAAAACCTTCACGACAGGGCCAGGTCCTGCTCGGGTACCTTCCAACCTCAAAGCTTGACCACATCTCAAATAAGGCCTCACGTCGACAATGCTTGTCCAATTTGTTTCACCACTGTATGCAATATATTGTCAAGCCATTGGAGAGGGCTGGGAAAAATGGAATCGGCGATGCTTTCCTATCCTTGCAGCCTATGTTGGCGATTATCCTGAGCAAATTCTCGTCGGTCTCATCAAGAAGGGTGAATGTCCTATCTGCCCTGCACCACGCAATGAAATTGGAAATCGGGAGAGCGTCTTGAAGCCATGGGATACTGACAAAGTCATAGAAGCTCTAAATTCTATCGACAAGGGTGCATCTGAATTCACAAAGGCCTGCGCGCGTGCTGGAATCAAGCCTGTCCAGTCCGTATTTTGGAAAAACCTTCCCTTCGTTGACATTTACCGCTCCATAACCCCTGATATCTTGCACCAACTGTACCAGGGACTTCTGAAGCATCTCATTGCTTGGGTTAGGGCTGCATGTGGTGACGCAGAAATTGATGCTCGGTGTCGTCGTTTCCCCCCAAATCACAACATCCGGCTCTTCATGAATGGGATTTCACACCTCTCTCGTGTAACCGGCACTGAACATGACCAGATATCTCGTTTTCTTCTGTCACTCGTCACTGATATCCGTCTTCCTGATGGACAATCCAATGCACGATTGGTTCGTACAGTCCGTGCTGTGCTCGATTTTATCTATCTTGCGAGATATCCAATACATACCTCTGAAACACTGGCCCAGATGGACGACGCACTTCAAGCCTTTCATGACAATCGCGACATCTTCATATCTCTTGGCATCCGTACCCATTTCAATATCCCGAAGCTCCATAACATCGGTCACTATCTGGAACTCATCGAGCTGTTCGGAACCGCTGACAACTTCAATACTGAGTATACCGAACGCCTCCATATTGACATGGCAAAGGATGCATATGTATCAACAAACTTCAAAGACGAGTTCCCACAGATGACCCTTTGGCTTGGTCGTAAGGAGCAGATGATGCAGCACCAGAAGTATATCCGCCGTCGTTTGGAAACTTCCTCGAACACCCCTCTTCACATCCAAAAGCCTCTTCCTTCATTAATTCCTGAGCGCCGCCAACAAATGACAAAGCATCCCACACATCGTGCTGTTCCACTTGATGACATCCACAACAAATACGGCGCTATGCACTTTATTCCAGCTTTATCCCGCTTTATTGCCCAGTATCAAAATCCTGAGTATTCAAAAGCTCAAGTCGAAACAGCTTCCCATTCCATTCACATTCCCTTCCACAAATTGTCTGTCTTTCATCGCGTCAAATTTGTCAGTTATGATCTCTATGCCCTTAATCCTCTGGATGAGGTCGTCGTGGACTCCATCCATGTCGATCCTGTGCACCTCGATAAGTACCGGAAAGTTGTTCCTGGGCGCTTCGATACCGCAATAATTAATATTGCGCCTGATAACGATTCAGGTGTACAAGGTGCGAGTTGTCAAGTCTCCATGATTACTCAACAACCTTAGAATCTCAACTGAGCTTTAACAGGTCTCGGTGTTGGGCAAATACGGTGTATATTTAGTCTTCCATCAACAGCCATTGGACTCTGGTTCCCAGGTGGATTTCCGCATCAGCATCTGGCCTATGTTGAATGGTTTACTCCATTGTCACAGGCGCCAGTCGATCGAAATACGAAGTTATTCAAGATTTCTCGTTTGGTTACTCATGGAGAACGGCGAGTGAGTATCATACCTGTTTCTCTTATTCGGTCTAGCGTCCATCTTTTTCCAAAATTCGGTCCACAAGTCCCTACTTTATGGTCGTTGAGTACTGTTCTTGAATCTGCCACTTCTTTCTATGTAAATGCACTCTCAGATCGGTTTTTGTACTCAACCCTTTATTAAATTCACATAGCTAGTCTCTCTAATTTAAAACCCTTCTAATTGGATCCCCAATCTTAAAGACATGCCGGTTCAACAACCTGGGTGTACTCAAACACGCTTATGGTATCCTGCCGACTCCCAAGACCAACCAATAAACCTCGCAAGTGCAGTGCGAGTGTCAATTGACACTGCCGTGCAGTCTTGCGAGGTTAGGAAGTTGGTGAGGATGGTAACCAGAGCGCACGAGTTGACAAGCATGTGGGTGTACTCAAAAACGCTTATGCTATCCTGCCGACTCCCAAGACCAACCAATAAACCTCGCAAGTGCAGTGCGAGTGTCAATTGACACTGCCGTGCAGTCTTGCGAGGTTTCGTCAATCATGCCTGGTTGGGCTCATCGGAAGGTGGTCGTGGCAGTGTGAATCCACAATTGGAATTGCGTCAATGGCGGTGGAATTGATAGTGGTGGTGACAGTGGCATTGTAGGGGAATACACTATGTCGAGTGCTTATGGAACGGGGCCCTGGTGCGTCATCATCATCTGGAGGGGCGTTAGCCAGAAGTCTAGGCTGGCGTTGTGCTGTGTAGTATGGGGTGCGTAAGTGGGCGACGTATGTCCTAACGCAGTTTTCCTCACATACCTCGCAGGTCTCCCACACCATGGGTCTCCCCTCATATTTTCCCCCAACTCGTACGCCCTCCTGAAACCCTTCAATGTCGTGTAGGGTGGCCTACATCCCTCACTGGAGAGGAGAGGCCAGGTGGCAGCAGTTCGGGTGAATAGGGATCTAAAAGTGGGAAATTTTTATTACATGCGTGATCAGAGAGCTCAAAAAAAAGTCTACCTTTTAACACGTCCTGCAGTGTGTGTTGAGTCTTGAGGGTTGGTATGGGAGCGGTGGAAAGCGTGTTGGTCATGGTTGATCTCAATTGAAACTCCGACACAATTCGCCATCGGGTTGGTGGGCGCTTGGGGTATGTGTCGCGCCTGTCATAATTAATGACCTGAATAAGTTGGAAGCTTACCAGTGAACTACTGATCATGAACTGATATAAGCTGATTTATGCTGAATAAGTTGGAAGCTTACTGAGTGACTACTGACCATGAACTAATCTGAGCTGATTTGATGATGTAAGTCCACATCAGTTTGGTTACCGTTGATTCTCACTAATTCAAACTTACTTTAACAAATAAGCAATTTAGGTTTTTCCTGATGGGCGCTTTCTTAAGCCCCCTTGTTAGTATGTGCCTTGGTGTACACCTTAAGAAGACGGAACACAATGTAATTCAATATGGATATCCTGTGGGAGCTCTTGCAGTCGCAACTGCTGTAGTATGTTGTAATTTACATTGTTTCTCATTGAGTCTCACTCATATTGTCATCTTCTAGCTTGAACGTGGCCTGGAATTGATCAAAGCTGGCTACATTGGGCTCGATGGTAGTGATGCCGACACCTTCAACGACGATGCCCCTCCAGGCAAGAAACGCAAGATGAACCGCTACGCAGGATACACAGATGCAGTATGGGGTGGGAAAACTTGTGGGTGGGCAGCAGCAGCTGGTCGTCTGGATGACACCAGGTGGAGAATTGTTCTCCATACTGCGGTTGACAAGATGGAATGGTCCATCGATGATGCTGATGTAGAGGAAGGTAATGGTGGGGGGGCATTTGACCCATGTTCTTTGATTGAAATATAGTGAGTCTGCTACTACTATGGGGTGTTTTTTTCGCTTACATGAGTACACTTAGATGTTTTTCAGCTTGGGTATACTGAGTGCTCTATGTACAGAATTGAATACTTTGCCATAGTTTCTAGTTTGTTGTACTGGAACACTTAAGGATACTAGTATACAGCTGAATAATTACAATAATTTATGGGCATTATCTGAGAAAACGAACAAAAAGAAAAGGATTTTGAGAAACTTATGCCAGCGCTGTGTACTAGCTCTAGTTCCAGGGACTGTTCCCAGCTATTTTTCCCGCCAGCAGATGTGCTGGATTCGGGCATGTCAACGTAGGTCCAGCTGATGTGCTGGCAAGCTGGAACAACTGGACGTACTGGCTCCAGCTATTCTAGAGGCCTGCCATTTTGCTGATGACTCAGCATAAACGAGGTGGCGCCGACCACCAAAAATGTGACCGCGATCGTGACCATTTGTGTATACGGTACGATACTGAAGCCTACAATTATGTTCAAGGGTCAATAAGTGGGGAAATATATCACAAGGTCAGAAGTACTCACCAAAGACAGTGACTGTTGACTGACGCCATCTAGTCTTGCACATTCACCCAAGACAACGAGCTTGGTTGGTGAAATTTTTTGATCCACCAACAAAGGAGGGCAGGCGGACGTACCCATGCTAGTAGTTCCCATTACTCACTTGAGCTTCTTGATTATGCACCGGCTAACAACATTGTTATTCTCGGTTACACCCCGCTTTACTACAAAGGTGAGGAACAAGTTCCGAAGCGAAATCCAAAAGTTTGGAGATTTGCATAGGCGCAGTGTTGGAAAAGGTGATTTTTCGCGTGCATTCTTCCTTTCCTTCGGTGCCATTAAGGTCGCGTTTGTGGCAGCTGATGTCGATCCACTTAATCCTGATGCAATCTCTGACATACTTCCAACATCTTTTGAGTTATCTCCTACGACCCACACAGCCCCAATTGCTGGTCCCTCCCGTATACACACCTGCAACACCACTCGACACCAACATCGCGAGCCTATGACAGCTTGAAACGCCAACAAAACGGAGGCGTGAATTATATGGCGCGCTAGCCTGCGTCGTCCTGCTCTCTTCTTCGAAGCCACGGATTTCTCGAATCCCTACCAGCATTGCCCCAACCCGATTGGTCCCTCCCAAAAGGTCTGTATTCTACTGGATATCAGTCCCCGGGCCACGAAGCATTACACACACACACATTGATGAACTCACCAAAAACTCCTACTCACATGCTATTATTCAGGCTCGGGTGATGACAAAAATGCGCAGCTTGTCGTCCAGTACGTTGATCTGAGTAAACTTAGAGTAATCAATCCTTGCAGACGAATGGGAACAAAACAAAAGACGATCGCACCAAACTCTTGACATGGCCGACATCTAACTGCTGATAATTTTTGTGACGAGCTGCGAGAGAGAAGGAGAACAAGGCAAAGAGGAAGACAAATAGAGAAGCAAGAGAGGTCGCCAACAAGGATTCAGTGGGAGATGATGGCATGATGCTAGTGAACCGCCTCTTCAGAGGAACCTTTTTAACATTACCTGATGGACCTTGGATGGACTCAGACTCGTGACCAGTCGTCGATATGAGAAAGAAGCACATACACATGCCCTTACCTTTGTGGACCAGTTCGACTCTGACTCTGATATTTATATGGCTGTAAGGTAGATTTTGGAGCAATCTACCAGCCTTTCCTGTAAATTAGATTTTTCTAAAATTTATGCATTCGGTTCAAGTTCACCACTGGTCTGAACCTGAACTGGACATTGTTGAACCTGAACTGATGGTCCAGTTCAGGGTTCAAGACAGTCTGTGGACTGAACTGAAAGTTCAACTCACAGTTCAAGAAAATCCTCTAAGAACCAGACCAAACTGGACTTCGGCATCACTGGTTTCAACTAATTATTTTATACTGTGCTCATGACCCATGGTACACGATGCAGGGAAAGTTAAGGGTAAGAGTATTGGTTATTTTCCTATAGATGTAATATGACTGCGGTAGTGTTAAGTTTTAAATCCGAACCTATTGTGGATAAAATTAAAAATATGTGCCATGATCCATCCAATGGCAAATAAGCAGCATTGAGACAAGATATATTGGAGTGCTGCGAGCCTGTGACAATGGAATGCAGTGGAAATGAGTTCGAGTCATAGAATAAGACAAAACAGGTCTAAATGCTTGGCAGTACTTTACATGAGGTACCTACAAGTCAATACAGATATTGGCACTGGGAATGAGGTGGATGAGAGCAACCAGAAAAAAATAGGCGCTCGTAACAGTCCCAAATAACGCAAGAAATAAGTCAAAAAGTAACAGAAATTTCACGGAACTGGCACCAAGTTTCCTACCAGCACTTATTAGTCCTTATGGCGGAAGCGGCATAAGGGCCTTCTGGACCAAATATTCTAGCCGAAATAGCAGCAATTTGAAGTAACAAGTGCACATATTGTCCAGTTCTGGCTGCCAAATTTTCTTATAGTTGCAGTCTCGGGAGTACTATACCTATGTCAGTAAAAAACGCCCGTCCTCCTGCAGAGAACTGGTACGGAATTTCGAAATACCTGCCGTCACTGAGGGGAATTGGGCAAAAGCTGACGGCCAAATTAAAACTCAGATCCGGCAAACTATGGACAGATGACAAAATCGTTCCCGCCAACGGTACTTACTATGCAAGGCTTATACTCGAATGCCAGTAAAATCCTTAGGAGGTCCTTGTCCAGCCATCACCATCGACTTCGGGTTTAGGTACACCCCACGAACCTCCGCAGCTCTCATACTGTCCTCTCCAAATTCAGCAACTCTTGTCTTATACGTGAAGTCCGCCCAATACCTGGCAGAGACCCAATCGGAGTGGTAAGCACAAACAATTCCTGCATCGTTCGCGAAATCGTCCGCATCTGCCAAGTATCCCTCCTCTTTCAGCAAGTGGATTCCCCTGACGATTACCTCCAGGCGCAGCGTTCCCTGCGTAGGATAAAAACTGGAAATGCTCTCCCAGAGCTCGTTGAGTTTCACCCGCCTGTCATCGCTCATCTTGCATTCGAGTTCCGGGAGCGAACAAACGGAACAGGCGCAGGTGAAATGATACCGATTGTTCAGGAGGTCCTGCCGGAATCGACGTGTGTTGCCATATGAATTCCTTCCACTAATGTATGTAATGAAGATTTCTTCTTCAACCGCAATGGGACCCAAAGCATAAATCCGGATCTCACCCGTGTTGACATTGAACGAGTGCCTAGCGTTTGGGGAGCACGAATGGTTGAATCTCGAGGCCGTCAGACAAATTCCTGCGTCATCGTCGTTCAAAGTGAATGCATTCGTGCCATATATCTCCAGCGCAAGGTTGGGGAAACACGAACACTCGGCATGCGAGTTGTGGAGAGAAAGAAAGCGATCAAGATGATAAGGGGATAGGTTTTCGATCTTAGCTTTGATAGAAGTAAACCTTTGTCGTTCGGGCGCATCGGCTCGGACAGAAAATATTGGCTTCTCGGACAGAATTAAGTCCCCTCTCTGGAATTCCCGACTGGCGAAAGCGCCTGTGCCGTTCTGAACTAATGCCGAATTGCAAATCGTGAAAAAATCGCGGTCACCCCTGACGTGAAGGTTCGTAAATGCGTCGTCGGGGTTACTGGAGGCCTGAGGTGCCTCAGATGGGGGTAAGCTTTCGGCTTCTTCGATTTCCTTCAACTGTTGAGCACCCTGGGTCGGATCGCCTCCGTGATCAATCCATGTCTGGATATCTGATGGATTGGTTTATTATCGGCCAGAAATAAATGGAGGGCTCTTGTCGGGTGCTCACCATTGCGCGCTGGATCCCAGTGACCTAATTCCTTACGGGCTATACCTCTCCTCCAGAAAGCCTTCAAGCTATGAGGAGATAGCTCAAGTGTTCTTGTTGCGTCAGCTTCAGCATCGTACCATCTGCACGAAGATAAGTAACGATTGTGAATAGATGGAGTCCTTAGATATAATGCCAGACGTACCTCAACAACTTTAGATTTGCTATAGATCGGTTGAGAGGATGGAGATGATTTGATCGATCAATCGCAATCGCATGTGTATACAAGGATCTCGCAGTAACGTAGTCCTCAGCTAGGAATGCTGCATTCCCCTAACGCGAAGATGAGACGAGAGTTGTCGATGACTAGGCGTACGAAGAAGAGAAACTCACCTTTACTTTGGCCAGTTCAGCAACGTTGAGAGACATTGGGTTGGCCCGAATCGCTGTTGATAAGACGGGATGAAGATCAGGGAGAGGAGACCAATCTCCGACTCGTGAGGGGCTTCATACTTATGCGTGCAGCAGAAAACCCCGTGACCATCCACCAAAGTTTAAAATGAACATGCTGCAGAAGTGATAACAAGGCTGAATATATATGGGACACAAATAGCCAAAATTTCAACGAGGTTCAGGTGAGGAAGAGAACCGCTCGAGTCCCAGCCCCGGGGTTTACGGGTGTTTCGTAAATTTAACATTTAACTTGAAGATGGAGCCATCTGGGCCAGGTTCCGCAACTAGAAGGCCAATACATAACGGCAAGGGCCCAGTTGTTGATAAAATGAAGCTAGTGCTAGAACATATGCCAGTCCAAGTGGGGAAATATTCCGCATATTTATTATAAACGCCTTGATGCATATCTACCGCCAGGATTGAAATATTAACCTTTGGCTTCAAGCTTGACAATGAGAACATCGACTGCGAGCCCCAGAACTCTCTGCCCGGGCTAAGTGAACCTTCCTGCATTTGTCGTTCCGTCCAACCACCGCCTTGGCTCGATGTGGGCTTCTTTATTTGCGTTCATCCTCCAGAGGCATAAGTGGAGGTACTACTCCTAGCCCTTCCACAGGCACAAGTCGAAGTCAGGGTTAGACTGGAGCTGGAGCTGGAGTCGCAGTCGGGTGGCCTGGAACCATGATAATCGTCTTGGTTGTCGTCAGTTGAGATTTGGATTTCGGTATCAGGAGCCGTGGTAGGGGCGGTACCGACTATTCTACCAACTCCGTATTGGTCATCCCCATCATCACAATAATTCGTAGGATAGCCAGTGGCGGCAGCGAAGAGGGAAAACCCCAAAATGCAGCCGAACGGATGCGAACAGTGAAAATCATTTTGATTTTGATTCCCGGTGATAATGATAAGGATAGGAGCGGTGGCCCCTCCATGTCCAAGTTCGCATCCATCATAATTTCTACTTGCACGGGCAGCAGCAGCCGTCAAAGGCGGGGAAGGAAAGTCCAAAACAAAGATGGACGGTGACGCAACAGGCGAGAATGGCAGATAGGCCGATGAAGTCTGGTTTGAAGGCGGATACAGCAGCCAGCGTTGGTGTCGGCGCCGGTGCAGCGAGAATAAATGCCAAGGTTGATGAAAGGACCATCGAAATACAGCCGTCTGCAGTAGACGAGGACGAAAGAATCAAAGTAGCTTCTCGACCAATAATGGAGAGTTCTATCATGAAAGGAGGAAGTTCGCGAGGACATTCCGCCATTTTTAATTGTTTTGCAAGGATTCCAACAACGGAACCATCTGGAGTGATAGCGTTGAGGGAGATACATCCGAAATGGCAACTACGATTGATGCAAAGTAGGCTCGTGAGGATCTCGTTTGAGGAGTTGACGGACGGAGGATTGACGTTCGAGAATGTCTGCGAGTGATGTGTAGAGAGTTTAATTCGATAGCGAGTGAGTCTTCGCAGAATAAAGAAGGGGGAGAAGGAGATCGATAAAGCGAACGAGGTAGGAATGAAGAACTCGAGGCACGCGCAGAATGTGGGATAGGTGGAGAAAGAAGTGCTGGAAAAAGGGGAGCTAATGATAGTATCTCGGGCTTGAACATCAGCAGAGCGCGATGATGATTCCATAGATGTTCGTGGCGAAACATCAGGCGAGACCATTGGTGATGGATCGTATCCATCCGCTTGTAGTGGTTGTAATCTACAAATGTAGCCGTCAGAAAGTAGTAAAAAAACGGTCATCATCGCAATATAGAAATGGCATACCATGGCTTCGATAGGCATCACCGCACCAGATCCATTGCCCAAATACCCAAGTCCAGTGTTAACACCACGAGGTGGCGCATGCGTATACATCCTACCCTTCTAATACACAGGCAGAACCAACGTGTGATTCGTACATGAACAGACGAAGGACTGTATGCATTGGCTTCCTCTCTTTCGTTGTCACAGGCTTCTTCTGATCGGCTTCAGTAATAGTAGTAGTAGGATTGAAAATGGGTTCATTTGGTGGTAGTTGTTTGGGTTCAGGGAAGGTATCTTCCCCTAGCTCCTATACGAGGTGTACGACGAATCTATTTCCAACAAAAAAGGTAAGCCATAATCTCAATGCCAAAAATCCACAATGACACACCTTCTCGATGTGTTTCGAACTCCACTCTCCCTGCAGTAATACTTGACGAGTACATCGACAGCGCTTGATTCTAGATCGACGTCCGATTCTGCTAAGCCAGAGGCTTCTTTGGCTTGAGGACCCAGATACCGATGCGATGACCCTTTTCTTCAAAAACATAACCTGAAACTTCGAGGACCTCCATAGGATCGAGAAGAGGAGGGATAGTGTCAAAGTTGTTGGCTAATTCCCCCACATCAGCCGGGGGTATCGATGTCAAAGAATGACAACACACCAGTACACACGAAGAGCACCCGTGAGAGGTCCACGGGTCATGCTGTAGAGAACCGGTTAAGGACATCGATAGCTATGAAAGGAAAAAATAAACGGACTAGTGGTCCAAGAAATCATTGTTCTGTTCAGGATCCAACATCTCCTAGCAGGGTCTCTCCATTAATTCCACGACCGATCTTGTCAACTTCATCAACGAGAACGAGTGGGGTTTCGATCTCGACGCGTTTCAAGGCTTGAATGATCTGAGCTGAGCCTGGTAGAGCGCTACAAATCCACTTAGTATTGAATAGTGAGAACATTAGAAACGATCTTACCCAATGTAAGTCCTTATATGCCCTTTGATCTCTGCTACATCTGTCAAACCACCGAGCTGAATCTGAAGAACCGCCTAGCCCAGATATTTTTGCCAATCGACATCTTGCCAACACCTGTTGGTCCAACGAGATAATCTTCCCTCGAACAGCGCCACGTAGTTTACAAACAACTAGGAATTCGAGAATACGTGATTTCACATCGGTAAGTCTTCGTTGGGTACAGTTTGAGCGTGAGTGATAGAATAGCTCCGGGCGTATCACGACCCCAAGGAATCTAAATGAAAAACGTTAGATGAGACATTTTCAGAGGGCGATTACATACCTGAGTCCACCAATCCGAATAATTCCTCGTCACATTCGCCTCACTTGCAGTCGGTTCCAATCCTTGCATTTTCCCCAACTCCTCTTCGAAACCCTTTCCTAACTCCACCTGACATCTTCAAAGCAGCAGCTCGTTCTCTAAGCTCTCAATAAGTCTACTGCCGCCATTACTCTCCATGCCCAACTCTTTCTTGATGCCTTTAAGTTGTAATATTCCCGTTGTCGTTTGGCAATTTCACTGTCAACGTCTCTTGAGAGTTTACTTTGGAGTTGAGCATTTATGAGTTTCTTTCTTCAAGACGAGGAGAGCTTTTGGGAGTCTATCATCGACGACAAGGGATTCGAGAACATCTTGGAGTTCTTGAACTGTACTAGTAGACACAGCAGCTGTAAAGTCGGCCAGTTTGTCTGGTTCGTTGAAAACATTGGCGGCAACTTGGTTAATGGTGATATTTGTTATTTGGTCGCGGAAGTTCAGTTTGGGTTCAGTTGAGCGATATCCTTGAACCAGGACACGATTTCCGACATGAAAGCACGGATATGTTGGTTGTCTTTATTGTAAGGCGGCGTGATGAGATTCTCAACGTTGACGATAGAAATGTTCGTGGTTATACAAGAAAGGCTTCCGTTAGTACGGGACCTGGAATAGTGTAAAGATTTGGCCAAGAAAAAAAAAAAAAAAAGGCAAATACCTGTGTTTTGTTCAGCCAGTTGTCGTTCTGGAGGCGGAGAAGGAGGGGGGTGGTCGGAGGTTCCACCGTTTGTGGTTGGTCTTCGGTGATCTTCGCTGGACCAGCCTTGAAGCTTGACCAGTTGGGATATTTTTGTTCGAGGATGGATACAAGACAGCGATTAAACCATCCTCTTTGTAGTCTTCTCCTCTTCCAGCCACAGCGAATACGCTGGTGATCTGAGCAAAGACACCAACTTCATGGACCAGAGTTCATGTCTATGATGACGTCGCTATCCGTGTTTTCGTCTTTGAGTAGGAAGGCACTAGGCGTTTCGTCATGGTATGGCTGCTACAATTGCTGGATTTCGAACGACTACGGCTTTGTAGAAACCGAGAAAGAGGGGACGATGGGCAATAGGAAGAGCCAGAACCTGAGAGTAGATTTCCGGCACAGGCTTCTTGGTAATTGAGTCAAGGGTTGATGGAGAGGGATTGGAGGAGGGGGAAGGTTGTGAGGGAGAATCGTGGAAGACTTCTAGGTCTGTTCCTCTGTTTCAGTGGAATCCTGTTCTTCCTAAGCTATCAAATTTCACTCACGTGAGTGCCTTGAACCAAATATTCTACTCGGCAACGCCGACACACCAGAAGCACTGGAGTATATCGACAAAATTCCTCAGATTTTATTTCGGAACGACAAGTTTATATCAAATTACAGTGTAGTAGGCTCGGTAGCTATGTTGGAGGGAATGGTTCAGGAAAGTTCAGGAACCGTGTTCTCATAAGTTCTCACGGCTACTTTCGGATGTTGCCGGTGAAATCTGCTATTCAATGGTTAAGAGTCACGTATCGGCGGCGGAGGGTCCATCCTAGACCCGTGACAGGCCGTCACATGAGATGTGTGAAAAGGAACCTCTCGATATGACGACCTGTACGCCGGGACTTCCCGTGAGTGAGCGCCCGTTACGAGCTTTCGGACATTACCAGCCTTCCAAATGGGGGTCGGCAATCTCAGGCAGTGTGACGTACCGTAACATCACGGTCACCCTCAAATAAGTGACCCACGGAAATTGTGCTTTCCACAATGGCTTGCAGCCCAGCCTGGGTGGTTTTATTACATCATAAGTATCAAAACAATTTAATTTGAGGTTTTACATGTTTGTAGGAGGTATAGATGTTACTGAGTGACAGTAATCCCTGCCAAAAGTGCTAAATTAAAAAAGCTAAAAGTGAAGCTTTATAGACTCTGCAGGAAGCCATTGAAACAACACACTCTGGTGAGATAAAATGTTTCTTATGTATGGAACTTTAATTCCTCTTGATTACCTTTTTTACATAATAAATTTTAGTGAAGATAGCAGTGTAATTTCCATAAAAGGAAGGTTTAAAAAATAAGGAAAAATATTTTGATCAAGAGATAAAAGTCAGACAATGAACATTTGCAGAAAGAGCTCAAGCAATTCAGAACACTATGCAAAAGAGCTTGCATATACTTGTGAAAAGCTGAAATCATCACAAAGTGCATTGAAAGGCTCTAAGTCAGAGGTATACAATCTAAAGCAAAAATGTGCAAGGGCTATAGCAGTCAAGGAAAATGCTGTTCAGAAAGCTAGGTCTCAGGTTTTACTGGAAAAATCCACCCTCTATCTTTTGAAGAAGGGGGTATATTCAGAACAGACTTGGAATCTTGTCCGCATTCTTGTTCAAGCTGGTGTCTCAGCTAAAAATATCATGGGTGTCATTAAGGCTGTTTTAGGTATTGCAGGAATAACTACAGTTGGAAACATCAGTCCTCGTACTGTAGCTTGAATTATCCAGGAGGGGTATATTGCAGCATGTATACAATTAGGCTTTGAGCTTGATAAAACAGAAGGTAAATTCCTCTTGCTATAATGCAAATAGTTTATAAACTATGTCATAGCTGTTACATTTAGCTCAGATGGAACAGGCCATAAAAACCTAAATTACAACTCTCACTATGCTCACTATAAGGTTAGGGATGCTGATGGTGAACAAGCACAGGTCACACGCTTTCTAGGGCTTCAGAGATCCTTAGATGGAAGCAGTGAGCAAGCTATGAGGGACTGGGATGATCAATTGCAGAAAATATTTGATATTTACAATGATAGTCCACTTGCCAAAGAACAAAGTAGCTTCACACATCTTATCAATGTCTATTCAAAGCTTGCAGGAATGCATGCAGATCACTGTGCTAAAGAAAAAAAAGATTATGACTTGATGGGGAAGAAGAAAACAGAAGCAGTTCACCAGGTACTTGGTAAAAGGAGGATTATTGATGATACAAATGACAAGCTTATGCCTTTGTTTCTTTCTGCACATAAAGAAATGGTGGAAAAAGCTGGTGGAGAGGCTGATTGGAACAACCTTGATGAATCTGCACAAAAAGAGCACAAAGCAGCAATGTTAGAAAAGCTTACAACAGATCTTGGTCAAGATGCATTTGAAAAACTATCTGATAAGGAGAAAGCTATTTTCAAGCTATTTGTCTGGGTTGGATGTGGGTGTCATAAGGATCTAAATACTGTACTTGGAGGTTATATTGCTCTGAGAAAATTTTGGGTTGAGCATAGGCTGGAGCCACCTGTCTTACTTCCAAACAAATTCAATGAAGACATAATTCAGGAGGCTGCTAAAGAAGACAAAAATGATTCTGAGGCTGCCCAACGAGCTGTTAAAAATTCCTCACAAGGTGGTATTAAAGCAACAAAACTTGCAGGTGATATCTTGAACAACAAAAATGACAAATCTGGGCATCATGATCAATTCCGTACCTGGTGGAAAACAAAAGTAGGCAAAAAATTCACCTTTCCTGATACATCCAATACACATTTTCAATCCCATTGTGAGGCTGCAGCAGCATTAACACTCCACCTTGATAAATTTGTTGAATATCTTAAATATGCAAAAGACAAAAAGGAGCGTGCACGTTATAGCCATATGGAGGAAAATTTGTGGAAAGCTCTTCATGATATTCCAACCAGAACAGAACTTGCTGTTTTGGCTCTTTATTCTCAAGCAGTTAGCCATCACTATATGAGAGCAATACAAAAAGATGCAAGTTTAAATGCTCTAAACCTTGGACCCTTGCATAAAAAGATTGAATCATTTTTGGTGCAAATTATAGAAGATCCTACATTTCTGGTTGGCAAACATGTTTCACATACAGTTGGGACCTTTGATGGCACACCTTGGCATTCACAGGAGGTTATTGATAAAATCAATAAGCTTGCACCTGATTTTCCACATCTTAAGCCAGCTTTAGTTGCATTCTGTACTGGAGCCTGGAAGCATTTCACATCTGAATTTGCACCTGGTGGCTTAATTGATGAGGCTACACAGGAAGAAAGAGAATTAGCAGGTGATGCCTTCAACAAAAAAAATGACAAATGGACATCAGGATCAATTCAGTCTTCAAAAGCGGCATCAACCTCAACTTACACTGATACAATACAATGAACACAATTTCAATCTGAACAATACTGAGGCAACCATCATTAAAACGCCATCATGAAAAATTTATCAATATTTCAGGAAAATTCAAAAGACAAAGACACTTCTGAGACGGAGCAACTTGAAAATTGTTCAACATATTGAGGAAAAAATTGCAAAGAAGCTACATGATAAAACAAAGAAAAAAATTGATTTATATTTATTTTCCTCAAACAGAAGCAGTTACTAATCTATGCATGAGCATAATAAAAACAAAAGATGCAAGTTTAAATGCTCTAAACCTTGGACCCTTGCATAAAAAGATTGAATCATTTTTGGTGCAAATTATAGAAGAGCCTACATTTCTGGTTGGCAAACATGTTTCACATACAGTTGGGACCTTTGATGGCACACCTTGGCATTCACAGGAGGTTATTGATAAAATCAATAAGCTTGCACCTGATTTTCCACATCTTAAGCCAGCTTTAGTTGCATTCTGTACTGACCTGGAAGCATTTCACATCTGAATTTGCACCTGGTGGCTTAATTGATGAGGTTACACAGGAAGAAAGAGATTTAGCATGGATGCCTTCAACTAATGATATTAATGAAGGAGCACTGGGATCATTCCGCGTTCTGATGCAGCATCAACCTCAACTTACTCTTCTACAATACAATGCACAGACAATGTTCTTCCAGAACAATACTGGGGCATTTATGAATGAAATATTCTCAGATACAACTCATCAATATATCCGAGCAGTTTCAAGAGAGAGAGATACTTCTGAGAAGGAGCGTCTTGAACAAATTGTTCAGCATACTGAGGAGAAAATTGCCAAGAAGGTAGCTGCTAAAACAAAGTGTACAGAACATGCAGTTCAAGTTGCAGATCATATTTCCAAAGTTGCACTAATTTTCAAGGAGGATGAGATTGACAAGCTGAAAGGAGAAAAACTGAAGGATCATCTTCAGGCTTTCAAGAAAGCAGGTGCTCCAAATCTTGGCACAATTAACAGCAAGTCAAAAGTTGCAGAGAAGAGAGAAGCTATCAAAGCAGCAATCAGATCATATAACAAGGGAGAATGGAAATTGTCACCAAAATATGTAGATCCTGGAATACAGAATGAAGATGAAGGAGAGGTATTTGATGGATATAATGATTTTCACTCCTCAGATGAGAATAGTGGCTGGGAGGGTGAATAGTAATTTAGTAATGCTAGTTAGATGAAGATTTCTACTTGTTCTCATTTTTGAACCATATTTTAGGTACTATTTCTACCTCTGAGCATCTGAAAGTGTTGTACAGCTTATAAATATACCATATCATGCTTTATACAGTGAAAAAATCTTGTGAAACAGTGCAGAACTCATTGAAAACATGTTGTACCAGGTTTTGTGACCGGTTGTGTGATGTGACATGACAAAACATTGCCACAGCTATATGTGACATTGCCGACCCCCATTCCAAAAAAGGTGCATCGCTCAAAAAGTAAGGTACAAATAATAATGTGCCAGGCCCGGCTTTGAGCCGGAAGCCAGGCCAAGCCAAGCCATTTTAGGCTGGGCCATAGGTGACAGCCCAGGAATGGCATCAGAAAAAAATAACCTTGGCCTGGCTGGCTCTGGCTGCCCTGGCCTGCCCTGGCCAGCCCTGAACATCTTTGGCTAGGTTTAAAAATATGAAAAAATGCTAACAAATCACAGAAATATTTATAGCACCCAATTCCAAAAAAATTAAACAATTACATAAGACAGATGCTGAGATATTAAAGATATTAAAATAATTTAATGTCTTTAATATCTCAGCATCTGTCTTATGTAATTGTTTAATTTTTTTGGAATTGGGTGCTATAAATATTTCTGTGCTTTGTTAGCATTTTTTCAGATTTTTAAACCTAGCCAAAGATGTTCAGGGCTGGCCAGGGCAGGCCAGGGCAGCCAGAGCCAGCCAGGCCAAGGTTATTTTTTTCTGATGGGCTTTGCGGCCCAGGATAGCTCAAAGCCAAAGCCGGCGGCTCAGGCCGTGGCTTTAGCACCAGAATTTTTTTTTTAATAATTTGGATTTATTATACAGTTTCTTATCTCAGAATGCACACTGAAAATTCTGAAAGTTATTTGGTTATCACAAGTGACATTTTTGTCACCCTTCATGGCCATTGCTTCAGATCTTGTTCTGACCGTGACAAAAATGTCACATTGAAACACAACCAAATAACCTTCATAAATTTTGATGTGCAAGATACAGTCCATAAAGAATGAAACTGCCTTGTTTATGGCAGTGAAAGCTGCTCCTGATTACATAACAAGCTATTGAACCACTTTAGATTCCCTTTTCAAAGAGCTCTTGCATGATTAACTTTGAATATTTAGTCTGTCATTATTTGATTAGTCTACATCACTAATATTATCCAAATATCTGATTTCTGTGGGGTTACCATAATGAAATGTAGAAGTACTGTCAAAAGCCGTGGCCTGGGCCAGGCCAAGTCAGGGCCAAGGCTTTGGGGGCTTTGGCTTGGCCCAGGTTTTTGTGAGGCCAGAGCCAGCTGAAGCCAGGCCGGAACATCACTAGGTACAAATTTTGGCAGAGCTCGTCAATGCTGGACAAGTACTGTTGACCATGCTCATCTCGAGGCACCATCACTGACTTAGATATCACCCAGAAGATTGTTGTTGCTCGTAAACACAGTTTTGTCCTCCTCCAAGAGGCTGTTGAGGTGGGTGAGAGGCGGTCTTGAGGTGTTGATACCAGATGTGAAATCTCAGCTGTAGAGCAGGTACAGAGAAACTGAATCATTTCATTGTGTTCTGTAGTAAATTCCATGGTTTACATAAGAGTGGAGATGAAAGATAGGGAGAAACAGCTGCCGTTGTTGATGGGCTCTGCCAAAACTTGCACCTTCTTTTTGAGCAATGCACCTTTTTTGGAAGGCCAGTGATGTCCGAAAGCTGATAACGGGCACTCACTCACAGGAAGTCCTGAATTTCTCTCTGCAGTAAGATGGCCATTGTGTTGAATTTAGATGAATAATGGGTAATAACATCAAGAGGCTTAGGACAGTCAAGGGGGCACCAGGATCAGAAAAAAATACCTGGTGTCGATTTTTTATTAAGGGCTTTCTGGCTGGACTAACTAACTAACATAAGCAAGTTATGTCTATATATGGTAATTTTACACAATTATTTCTAAGTTTAGATGCATAATCAATTCAGCCATCAAACCATTCCAACACATCCATACCACTGACAACATAGTAGGAATTATGTATTATAGTTATTTACAGTATGTTAGAGCTCATATTTATTAAAATAATGATCAAATTTGGATGAAAAATCATGGGTCCAAATTTTGTTTTTCAGGCCTGTGGCTGGACTAACTAACCAACCCCCAGTCCAGAATTCAGATGCCGGTGCCCCTTTGAGGACAGTTGGTGTTAACCAGATAAAACACTAGTTATTTGACTAAAGAACTACTCTAGTCGTAACTACTATTTATACAAGTACAGGAATGATAACAAAAATACTATTCTTATCTTTGACCTCTGGCATAATGTTCTCTTATCAGCTTATCTACCTGGAGTGAACTCGACACTTCCAACACATTGTGATATGCACTCTTCAGCAACTGAAGAGCTTCAAATGCTGTTGGGGAAAGGCAATTGTGCTTTGGTCCCACCACTTGAGAATGCTTGCTTGGAAGGGGTTGCAGAACCCTGGATTGCAAGGTAGTCAGTGATGTTGGAATATTGATCTAATCACATTGTTATCACACCATATTGGAGGTCTTTACACTAAGCTGTTGAATTTAGGTGAATAACGGGTAATAACATTGAGAGCAACAATAGAATGGAGGCTTAGGATGGTTGGCGTTAACCAGATAAAACACTAGTTATTCGACTAAAGAACTACTCTAATTGTAACTAGTACTTATACAAGTACAGGAATGATAACAAAAATAGTATTCTTATCTTTGACTTCTGGCATAATGTTCTCTTATCAGCTTATCTACCCAGAGTGAACTCGACACTTCCAACATAAGCCACTAATTCTGATCGGATTCCAAGCAGTCTGGTCGGACTCAAATTTGGCTGGAGCACCAGCCATTTTCAAGTTTTGAGTCCAAGTTCAGTCCAAGTTCAGTCCAAGTAAATTGCTCAGACTACTCAGAATCTGATCGGGCTGTGTGTCATTGGATTCCAATTGGATTCTGATTGGACTTACTCAGACTCAGTCCAAGTAAATTGCTTGGACTACTTGTTTGTACCTGTTATATTCTGTTATATGTTACTCTGGTCCAACTCCGTCGGAGTTGTTTCCAGTAGTCTGTACTCCATTCCAGTACTTTCCCTTGTTTCCGGTTCTACTCCTCCTAAGACTTCTTCGTATCATTCCAACTCATCCGATGATACTACAAACCCATTACCACACCTTCGCCATAACAACTATTTCTTTGTCATCACTTTCCCACTATCAGTCAGCACACCAGCTATGGATTATTCACCCCCAGAATGCAGGACCTTCCGGGAGCAGAACGCAGCACTTTATATTTATACTTTATATTTTGGTTGCAATTCCTTTTATACTCAAGTACTCGAAACTTGTATGTTTTTCCTCAGTTCAAATATCAACATAGTTTCCTCTTCTTGTTCTTCCTCTAAGTCACTGAGGTCTTCCATCTTTCCATTCTCTTCCAGTTCTGAAATCAGGACATTGTAGGAGCTGGGCGGCACAGCACATACGCTGAGGCCAAAGTCCTTTCCATTACTTGTTCCGGTTCCATTGATAGGACCCAGGAGACGTCTATGGACGTAAACACACCATTTTCATGGTTTCACAACCTTCGCAGTATACTTGCAGATGCTCACATATTGTTGCAGGTACTTGCAGATCATCACACATCATCGCACATCATCACAGATCATCACACATCATCACACATCATCGCACATCATCGCAGATCATCGCACATACTTGCACATCATCGCAGAATACTCGCAGATCATCGCAGATACTTGCAGTCATCACCAACATTCGCTTTATCATTTGCAGTTACCAGCTGTTCTTGCAATCTTTAAACACAACTCCAACAAAGGTCACTCAGGTGACTGTATTACTCATCACCTTTATTTTTATCTTGTCTCCTTTTATTTGGCTCTTATCTCCTATGTTTCATTACCAAATTACCGGATCCATGTGACTCTGCTTTAACCCACATTTTACATTTCTGTTTCACCTTTCCGCACTTAGCTATTTGCTAGTTACTATATTATTAGCAGTAGCAGGTAAAAGGAAGGAATAGAACAGGGGAGAATGGATGAATCACCACAGTTTTGATCCCACCTTTGGAACATTGTACTGAGCTACTCTTGCACCCCTCAAAAATCATCCTGCAAACTTCACTTTTTCTGTGCATTATCTTGCACTTTAAAGCAAACCTTTGCACCTCATAAAACCTTGCTATCACCTACTGAAGAGAACTACATCAACCCCACGAACTGTGTACTACTTGCGGTCTGTCCCCACCGCAGGTACATCATGTTACGGCGACTATAAGCTTGCACTCGCGTTCGGTGCTGGGCCAATAGACCAGGTAACTAGGGACTTAGTACAACTGCAATCGTATTCAACAAAGCTAGGACTGAGGACGGCAAGTTCTGAGCAAGCAGGATAGATTAGAACCGTATTGGTACAAAGGTCTAAACTAGGGATCCATAGCTGTGGGTATGGCTCTTATATACTAGGAGGTCGAGTCAACGATAAGGAGATGGTCCGTGCTGGGAATACGAGTCGGTACGAGTCAGCGATAAGGGAAGCGGGAGCGCTAGCTATGTATCGTACAACGAGGGCAAAGGGTAAGGGGTCAGGGCATAGGGTTATGAAAGGATAATGGGAGAGTAGCGTATGAAGGGAAAGAAAAGGAGTGACTGAAGATATGCGTATACCAGATATTCATAACATTAGCCCGTCGTTAGCTTCAAAGATCGTCCTCGATTTTGTTATTTTCGAAGTATTCGGCTAAGTCTTTTCTTTGTTGTTCTTCTTGTTGTTGGTCAAGTCGTTGGGTGATTTTGATCTTATGTTCAGAAAAGGGTACGAATTTGTGCCATTTTGAGTGCTTGAGCGGCAATATTGATGTCTTTCCACGTTCGAGTATCGGCTTGATGACTTCCATAACGGGGGTTGTAGATAACCCAGAGAAGGGAGGCGAATTGTTGGGCTGTAATTCCGGGAAGTTCGATGGCGTCAAATATATTGGTTCCTCGATTCTTGGATTGTGCTTCGGTCTGTCCGTCGGCGAGGTCTTTGTCGATGGAGGTCATCCGTTCTGCGAGCCATATAGATTCTCGGTCAAAGAAATATCGATGGACTATGAAACGAATGTGTTCGGTTTGAAAGAATAGATGACCGCCTGCAATACGAAGTACAGGGGGGAGTTGGCCAGGTCGGAAAATGGGGATTCCACTGTCAGGCGTGATTTCTTCGACGTAATCGTGAAATTGGTCGATATCTTCTCGCATAGCAGTAGCGGTATTGAAGTTCATATGGGCAGTAGTGATGTGGGCAGCAGGTGCGAGGGGCATGATGAAAGAGAGACCGGTGATGAGAAAGAGGGAGATAGACTGCGAGTTCTTCTTATAGGGAGAGATAGAGTCAGAAATAGAGAGGAGTCATGAATATATAAATAGGAATGTTCTTATCGCATGATTCAGTGTTCTCCGGTAAGGTTACCGTCTTCATCTCCGTCTACATCGTAGAATCCAGTTCCATAGATGTCGGGGTCGCAATCTTCTTCCTTTTTGGCTTTAGATTTGCATCGGCAAGTGTTACCATCCGTTTGTCCTCGACACCAGGCGACATGATCGTAGAAGAGGGGGAGTCGACAACTAGTACAGTGTTCTGGTTCTTGTCGTCGTCGTTTGGGGAGAGGGGCTTTGTCTTCTTCTTTATTCTTAGGACAATTGCTAGGCCAGTGTCCAGGAGCCACTCGTTTGCAAGAGGGGCATTTGTAGGCACCGCATTCTTGTTTGCGATGTCCAAGGGTACCACATTGAAAGCATTTTGGTCGGCTAGTGGGTGCTCGTATCGTGTATGGGATAGATCGGATAATAGGGATGTTGGCTTCAGATGGTTGTCGAGTGAGTGGTTGAGGACGGATACGAGTTCCAGTTTCTTCGGAAGGGTTATTAAGAGGAATGTTGTTTGGGAAAGTGACAGGGGAGTTAGGGGGAGCGGGGATCCAAAGGTTGACAGTTGGGTTTGTTAGGGTCAAAGTCTGTTCGATTCGTTTACTTAATCCATTGATTTCGAGGCGAGGAATGAGTTGTCGGATATTGTGTTCTTGGGTCGCATTTGTTTGTCGTAGTTCTTGTGCCATTTTGATAAGGCTTGCTGCCATCTTTTCTAAAGTATTGGCTTGTGGAAGTACTAGTCGATGGTGGCAGTAGGCGATGTCAAATGTTTTGAAGTCGGAGTCATGGGTCCAGTCTCGAAGATGGTCTCGTATATAGGTTTGATAATGGGAATATGTGGGGAATTGAGAGTCGAATATTTGGGTGATGTCTTGAATTCTGAATTGTTGGTTGGTAGTAGTAGAGCTTGTGGGGGAAGATGGGGGAAGTGGAAATTGCGTAGCTAAGAACGTAGTATGGACATTGAGAGGTTCATTCTCAAGAATAGTAGCAAGGGAAGCAGTAGTGCTGAGAGTGGTCGTGGATGAAGGGGTTGTTGACAAAGGAGTCATAGAGGGGGCGGTCAGAGGGGGAATATTTTCTTTGTTGTCTTCACTAGAGTCGGTGTCGATTTTTGTAGCTTTGAAGAAGGTCTTGTGAATTGGTGACATTTCGTTCGGGTTCCCAAGTGTTTTCTGCAGTTGAATATCCTTTCCATTTTATAAGGAACGCATATCCTCTTCCCTGTCGTCTGTGGGAAATTATTGACTCGACTTCGTACTCTGGTTGGCCTTCGATAAGGTCAGGAGGTGGTTGTGGGAAATTATCGCCATAGACTCCATTTGTCTTGTAAGGGGAAAGTAGCGTGATATGAATGACTGGGTGAATTTTCCAGGAGCGAGGTAATTCCAAGCGGTAGCTGAGGGGG
>MU130372.1:129546-161611 GCA_015039465.1 Phlegmacium glaucopus
ACGTAGTTTCGAATGAACGTGGCCATTCCAGGCCACCAATAGTCACGTTGGACTAGGTTTTGGGTAACAAGACGGCCAGGGTGGCCAGCAGGGATAGAGTCGTGGTGTTTTCGAACAATGTGACGGCGTAAGTCCATATTATCAGGTACGTAGCAGCGGTTTTTATAGAAAACCAGGTCACCGTCAGTTCGCCAGTCGCTAAGGGCAGAGCGCATAGGGAGGGGTCCGCCATGGAGTATTGCGTGTAAAGCAGTTTTGACGACATCGTCCATTTGTTTTGTAGAAGTTATGAGTTCTTGTAGTTCCGTGTCGATGGCGTTAACAAAAAGGTTGTCAGGGAGTAATGTGCGGTCTTCATTGTCGTTTTCCATTCCAACAGTAAGGTCGGCACGTCGTGAAAGGGCGTCAGATTGAACCATTTGGGTTCCTGGTACGTGTGTGAGGTGGATGTCAAATTCAGAGAGGAAAAGGCTCCATCGAGCTTGTCGTCGATTGAGTTTTTGAGCGGTTTTAAAGTATGTCAGGTTTTTGTGATCGGAGCGTACAGTGACTGGGTATGGGTTTCCCATTAAATAGTGTCGCCATTCCTTGAGGGCTCAAATAATAGCTAGAAGTTCTCGGTCGTAGATCTCATAGTTTCGTTCCGTATTGTTGAATGATTTGGATAAATATCCGCAAGGGTGCCAGTCTCCATTGTTATCTTGTTGTCGTAATACTGCTCCTGAGGCGTATTTGGAAGCGTCCGTTTCGAGTTCGAAAGGTTTTGTTGCATCAGGCATTCGTAGGACTGGGGATTCAGTGAATTTCCTTTTTAGTATTTCGAAAGCTTGACTTCGTTCGGGTGTCCATTCAAATTTGGTGTCTTTCTTGAGTAGGTCGTTCAATGGTTTTGTCATATTGCCATATCCTTGAATAAATCGTCGGTAGTAATTTCCAAAGCCTAAGAATGAGCGAACTTCGTGTATTGAAGTAGGTGCGGGCCAATCAGCAATTCCAGCGAGTTTTACCGGGTCCATAGCGAGTTTGTTTTCTTCGATAACTAGCCCTAAGAATTCCACTTTGGTTTGCCAGAAGGCGCATTTCTCCGGTTTGAGGTATAGGTCGTTGTCAGCAAGGCGTTGGAGGATCCGTCTAGTGTTTTCCATGTTTTCGGCAATTGTTTTGGTGAATATGAAGATATCATCCATGTAAATGACGACCCATCCTTCGGTGGTTTCGATTATGAATATGTCGTCCATCATTGCTTGAAACGTGGCAGGAGAGTTGCAAAGTCCGAAAAACATAACCGTGGGTTCGAATAATCCTTTGTTGGTTTTGAAGGCTGCTTTCCATTGGTCTCCGTCTCGAATGCGTACATTGTTGTAACCCCATCGGATATCCAGTTTAGTGAAGTATTTGGCGCCTTTGAGTTTGTCAATGAGTTCGGAGATGAGGGGGAGTGGATAGGTATTCTTGATTGTTCCTTCGTTTAACGTTCGATAGTCTTGTGTAGGGCGTACTTTTCCATCCTTTTTGTCGACAAAGAAGAATGGTGATGCCATGGGGGATTTGGATGGTCGTATGTAGCCTTTATCGAGGTTTTCTTTGAGGAATTTGTCCAGTTCAGCTTGTTCCGGTAGTGTGAGTGGGTAGACCTTGCAGTCGCGAGGTATGAAATCGTCTTTAAGGTCGATGGCATGATCGTAGGGTCTTGCTCCAGGGAATCGTTCTGCGGTTTCCTTGTCGAAGATACGCCAGTAATCCATAAGTTCCGATGGTATCATTTCTTCCAAGGTTTTCTCGTCTTTCTTCGCATTTTGTTCACTTGCTAAGGCAGTAGAGACATTGGTTTTGTTGACCCAGAGTTCGTTGTCCGTGACATGGTTAATAAAAGCGGCGACCAGCTCGGTTTCGCTGTCGTCGAGGTTGAGTTCGATGGTTTCATTTTCATCGTCCAATTTTAGGAGTGTTGAATTGAGAGGTGATTCCTCATCTTTGACTTCTTCTATTGTGGCTTTCGGAAGAGTTGGAGTTTCGGGGATCGAGGTGACTTGTTCTCTTTTTCTCCAATCGGGGGAATCGCTTCTTTGCAGTTTGGTCTTCTTCTTTCTCTTTTCTCTCCATTTCTCTATTGTTTCTTTCATTTCTTCTTCTACTTGGTTGTATCGTGTTTCGTCGATTTCCATCCTGTTTAAGGTGGTGGTGTGGGCGTTTTGCGTTTCCCGTAATCGTTGTCGATTCCTTCGATTGTAAGTCAGGGCTAGTTGGTGTTTTCCCATTGGAAGATGCATTCGTCCAGTTCCCCAGTCTATTTGAGGTTTATGGGCTTGGAACCAGGGGAGTCCGAATATGACATCAGCGCTTGCTATTGTGACAACATGAAGTCGTTCCATCATCCAGCTATCGCCTTGTTGATATCTGATCCAAGTGTAATGTGTGATTTTCCCATTGGAGTTAGGGGATCCGTCTGCGTTTCGGGGGAGTATCGGTTTATCGAGGGGGTATAGAAGTATTTGGTGTCGTTTGGCAAAGCCGGCGTTCATAAAGAGTCCACCTGCTCCTGTGTCCATAAGAATTCGGGCGTCAACGATTTTGTTCTCTTTCTCAGTTTTGCACGTGATAGGGGTCTGTAGGATCATAGATTGTTTTCCCATCTCGGCTACTAATACAGAAGAAATCATCAGCGACACAGACGTTGAAACTGTGTGCTTGCCTAAAAATCCTGGTCCTTGACTACTTCATCTATTAACTTCTCTTTTTCTTCTGCATCCATGTCTTCAACTAGATTGCGTATCATGGCTCTGGCGGTAGTGGCTGTTTTCTTGAACCCATTGAATTTCTTGTAACTGTTGTCGTTTGTTCTGGCGTAGTTCGGGTTTGTGTTCGGGGTATTGTTTTGTTTAGAGCGGCATTCTCGGGCGAAGTGTCCTATTTTGTGGCAGTGGAAGCATCTTCGTTCTTTCATGTGTTGTTCACGTTCTTCTATAGTGAGGCGATCGATCTCGGTTGTGTCGATATCCATAGCATTGGGATCATGATGATGATTAACATAGCGTGGCGCAGGATGAGCCTTTTTTGTTTGGGGGGCGTTTCCGGTCTTTCGCTGAATTATTTCCTTGCATCGTTTGTATTGGAGGTCGAATCGAGAGGCTTTAGCGTACCAATCTTTGATAGTCGTGGGGGGATTCTCGAGTCCATAGATCTTCTGGAGGAGAGAGGAGTGGATTCCTTCCGAGAAGTAATCAATGAGAGTTTTGTCGTCTTTGATTTTAGATCTCCCAGCGAGGATTCTGAATTCTGCGATGTAGCTGTCTACTGAGTTGGTTCCTTGTCTAAGTTGGCGTAGTTGGACTCTAGCTTCTCCTTCGGCGTCGGCGGCTAAGAATGCTTCTTTGAGCTTGTTGACAAAGTCCGGATATTTTCCAAAGTCTGGGGGAGTACTAGCGAGACATTCGTCAAGGAAGGCTTCTTTCCAAATTTTCGCAGTTCCGCCAGTGAGGAATGAGAGGACAAATATAATTTGTTTGCCATCAGAGTTATAGATTGCATCGTTGAGAGAGAGGTATACTCGACAATCCTGAAGGAAGGATAGGAGTCCATCTCGATCTCCATGGTATGGTTGCAGGGGGTTAATGCGTACTTCTTTTGACATTTTGTCGTCGTTGTCTTCGTGGTCACTAGTTATATCCCAATCGCTCTTTGGTTGTTGAGCGGGTGTTTCGGGTCCAAAGGGAACAGGTGTTCGGGATGAGGAGGGAGCGGTGGGTGGTGTGTATATTGGGGTTTTGGCTTTTCCTGGGGTGGACGGTGTTTGAGGAATTGGTTGGTCTGCTGTAGTGGTTCGAGGGTTTCTTCCTACTCGTTCTTGTCTTGGCTGTGTTGTAGAGCTGTGGCTCATGCTTTCGGGCTCGGGAAGTTTTTCTTCGAGAGGTTCTTCGTTGTCGGTGTCGTATTGACTGCTTCCAGTTGTGTCTTCTTCTTCTGATGATTCGGTGTGGGCTTGGTATTTGCCTTTCGACGTCGTGGTGTATTATCTCTTGAGATCCGTTGGTATCGGCGACCACACGATCTTCTTATGACTCCGTTGATATAGGCGATCACACGAGTTCGGTTTACAAGGGTTTTCCGAGTAGTTACTGTTCTTGTTGGCTAGGTGCGTGTTTCTTTGAGCTCCAGAATGTATGGTTCGTCTGCGCTTAGAGAAGCGGACGCAAGAGTAGTTTAGACCTTTTGTTACGGCGACTATAAGCTTGCACTCGCGTTCGGTGCTGGGCCAATAGACCAGGTAACTAGGGACTTAGTACAACTGCAATCGTATTCAACAAAGCTGAGACTGAGGACGACAGGTTCTGAGCAAGCAGGATAGATTAGAACCGTAGTGGTACAAAGGTCTAAACTAAAGATCATGGCTATGGGTATGGCTCTTATATACTAGGAGGTCGAGTCAACGATAAGGAGATGGTCCGTGCTGGGAATACGAGTCGGTACGAGTCAGCGATAAGGGAAGCGGGAGCGCTAGCTATGTATCGTACAACGAGGGCAAAGGGTAAGGGGTCAGGGCATAGGGTTATGAAAGGATAATGGGAGAGTAGCGTATGAAGGGAAAGAAAAGGAGTGACTGAAGATATGCGTATACCAGATATTCATAACACATCACCGTTCCGTCCGATCCGGTGTTACTCCAATGTTTTCCCTTGGTCTAAACTTAACAGTATATTCAAACTTCTCAACCCACTCCTTCTATGCTAACTTGTTCTAAAACTTCAAAAAATCCATTACTGATACAAGAAAATATGTCCCAAGAACACACCCCCACCGGGGCCCCACCAGGCAGACTCCTGTGCCCAATGTAGTTGAAGAGGCTAGTCATATTGATGAACCTCGGAGTACTACAGACGAATTTCTCTTATTCTACATTTCATTTTCTATCTGACCTGATGGGGGTGTGTTGACTTCATACTAGTCAGGTTGTCTATCACATCACGTGATACTTCTGTTCGTTTATCTTGTCACGCTTGTTATTTCCACTCCTCAGTTGTCAACTACGATTTCCCGACACTGAGGCTCCGTGTCTAGATCCAGGATCATCAATTGTTGTAAAAATTTAGGGGCTTATGAGCTGATGTGGAAGAGTTAGGCAAATGGGTGAGCAGTTCGAGGCAATCTCAATGATTATGTAAGGTACTTTCTCTCGTCTGACCCACAGGAACGAAATCGACAACGAGAACTCAGCCACTCAGAACGAAATTTTCACCCGATATTCTTTAAACTAATTCCATATCCATTGCATATAAAATGTCACAAAATATCCACCCCGTCGCGTCCACTCGACGCGACGATAATTGAAGCTCCGAAGATTACATAAGAAGTTTCTGACACGGTTTTAGGGGCGCGGTAAAAACAGGACTACATGCCGCTTTCAGATGCCGATTCTCTGTTTGTCAGCTAACTTATGTAAGCTATATGTTATTCCATCGCGACAATCGGTAGATCCTGAGGCTACTAAAAAGAAACCTGACGCTCTACCCGCTGTCAGTGCACAGAAGTTACAAAATTCGCAATGAATGTATGCTTCTCGTTATCACAACAAATGAAGCTCGCATGCAATCTAGACAGGCAGGGAGGCTGATGGATTTGAATTTCTACTACCTATATGTACTGTACATATTTCATCTTGATTGTAGCTTATTACACACGTGTGGATTTCTGGTTTCAGTAGCATGTTTTCCACAAGAGCAAGTTCAATTTTTCCCGATTGATATAAATTTTCATTCTATGATATAGCAAATATGTAACGTTGAGAGCCGCTATTAGCCCCATACTATATTGTCCAATAGTATCTATGTAAATATATACGAGTAAAGCCTGTGAGCGACAGCGTAAGGAGTGTGTGTGTGTGTAAAAAAGTCCAATAGGAAACAATGGAAGGAGGAAAACCCAGATAAAAGTATGACCGTCCATGAACAACAATGCGAAAAAAAAAACCTAACAACAATTTCCAAGTATCCCCGCAAAAAAGCAACAGCAATTGAAAGCCAACAATATCAGAGAGAAAACAAAGGAGAAAGTTTTTTTTGTTTTTTTGTTTTGTTTTGTTCTGAAAAACCCGCACACCCCGCCGCAAGAGATACCCCAAAATAAAAGAGAGTTCGAAAATAGAAGTGTAAAAAGAATGTCTGTAAGGGAGTCAAAAAAGAAGGACAGGTAACGAGTGTGAGTGTAGACTATTGAACGTGTACGATTGGAGGAGTAACATCCCAGAGGAAAGGCCAGTTCTCGATTGCTAGTGTTGAAACTTGATACGAAATCCTAACAATGCCATGTATCCTGCAAAGTAACGAGTAAAAAAAAATTCAACACAATTAGAGAGTCAAAAAAGAGACATACATCTCGTGGAGAAGGAGTTCCAGTTTGGAGGTATGGATTCATATTGAGACATTCAGCAAGTGTAACCAACTGATACCCAGCGCCTTGAAGGACTTTGATCGCGTATGGAAGAACTTGATGTCTGCGAAACCGTTCGTATAAACAAACAGACAAAAAAATTGGGGGCGAAAGGGATTGATGGACTCACACGCTGCTGGCTGAAGAAATAGAGGATGTGGTCAGTAAAATGAGATTCTTGATGAATGATATAAAATGTAGGCGTACAGTAGACTTCATGTTGTAATGATATAACGTTACTTGGGCGGCGACTGACGAGATCATCGTAGAATTTTTTCTGTTGATCTACGGTTGCACCTAACGAGTCTTGCGAGCTACAAAAAAGGAAAAAAAAAATCAATACAAGTGTAAGTTCCGCACTTCAACGCCAGTCATTTATTTTTAAAAAAGAAAAAAAAAATGCGTACTCAAAATCCCAATTGGCAAGTATTTGATTACGAGCACCAGCAACTTGTACAGTGACGTCGTTGTATTCTCCATAAGCTGGAAAAAAAGGAATGTGGTAAGTGAGAACATCCGAAAATGTTGGGCTGTGAAGACTTGTAGCTTACGAGGTCGCGTAAATGCTGGTATCGCACCCGTGATTCTACGGATCGCATCTAGATCCAGATCAAAAAAGGATCAAAATTCCAAGTTCCGAGTGGATGACAACAAAAAACAAACCTTCGGTCTGTGCCATTTCCGAATTGACTGAGGAATGGGGAGAGGTCATCACAAGGGCGAAAGAAAAAAGCAGTAGCAGCACGTACCTTGATCCCCAGTAAGGTTTGTCAAATGCTTATGAGCCCACGTATGAGATGCGACTTGGAACCCATTGTTGTACGCATACTGAACCCGTTTTACACTCGCATCGTCGTAGATACATCTCCCTAAAGGGTTTATTTAGCCTTGGTTTGTTTGAAAAGCGGGATTGAACGCGAACAATTATATCCATCTAATTCAGAATGGTTCGTAAGCAAACGATGAGGGAAGATGAATGATCCTTGACGAACTGAAGAAGAAAGTTCCTTTTGCACCAGCAGCTTTCAGGGTATCAACAACATCGTTCCTTAAATGCAAGGTCAATCTCCGTGGCCGAAATTTAATGAAGAATTGTCGTACAAATAATCGTATGCACCGTCATCCTGAAAATGACAATGGTCAGTTTCATGGACTAGCGTAAAAATAGGGAGGCATCATGATGGACGTACAAAAGTCAACGCAACAGTCTTGGGTACTGTACATTGTACAACCACCCGAGCAGCCGCTCTCCTTTCGAAAGGCACAGCAATAGCCTCTGAGATAAATAAACAACAAGATAGCAGGAGAGCAACAAAAAGAGCGACGTTAAACATGGCCAGGGATGGGAGGAGGTTAAGGGAATGAATAGGAAGGCATTTATGTAAAAAACCTTTTTTAAAACAAGCCTAAGCCACATTCTAAACCCGTGCCTGTGGCAAGGCGAGCGAGGCTCGCGGTCCGTTTACAATCGGACCAATACTTATTCGCTTCCATGGTGTAGAATTGGATGACTAGAACATCGAATTTTTCTATTTTGGGTTATATCGACGGCTTGTGGCCATCAGCGAGCGGCTACTCTGTGTCTCTCGGCTCCATTGTTCCGGCCAGGCTTGGCCCACAAGCCGCAGCTTGAGCCGGCTCTGGCCATTAATGCCGGTCCGTTGCCGACCATGTGACCCAACACATGCCGCGCTTCCATTTCTTTTTTTCGCATGCCGCCTTGACTTTTTAGCGGGTATTTTTAAAAATCAGTTTCGATTGCATCCATACCTTGATCTTCAGGGAACACGCAATGTTTAGAAAGAAAGCAGAATTTACAGTACATAGCAAGGTGTGCTTCCCAGATTTTGATACTGAAGTAGCGTCGAGATTTGAATGGTAATAAATTTGGATCCGTAAAATACTGTGTCGAAAACACAGTCATGTGAACATTAATTCAGAAGGATTGCAAGGATTTGCATTAATTGAAGTCTTTCAAAGTATTAATGTGCAGGTGCCGCCCCAACTCAACAAATATTCAACTTTTACAAGAAGGTTAACCGGGTTGCAACTGAGGGAAATAACGCCACCTTAACGTTGGCAAAAAAAAAAGGTTAGAAGACAGAAGAAATGATCGTATACGTTTAAAGCCGCGCTTACCAAAGGAGTTGTCTGTGCAGCAAACGGGTTGTGTAGAGGCTGGCATAAAAATTGTTCAAAATTCAAACTGGCCAAGGCTCATAAATCGAAAAGAAAGCTTACCAATGAGTTGCTTCCGCCAGTGACGGTGATTGGGGTGTAAGTAAGACCGACAAGACCAGAAACAGTGCCCGAAGAGACGCCCAAAGGACCGAGGGCGGTGGTAGCAGCGGGTGCAGTGGGTAACTGGGCGCTCTTGCCTACAATAATACGTTTTTCGTCATAGCACTATAGCGATACGGTGAAAATAAAACTTACAGAAGTGGAGTTATCCGGTCTTGCATCTGCTAGCCCCGATAGTAGGAGAGGGGATGGTAGGAGGGGGGATGGTAGGAGAGGGCGTGTTAGGAGAGGGCGTGTTAGGAGGGGGGATGATAGCGGCCACAAGAGTCGCAAAAGCAAGAGCAGAGATGAGTTTGAATCGCATATTGTTAGTTTAGCTGGTAATACTGAACACTGGGAAGTGTTTGATTGACGATGGTGGGTAGACCATAGCGATCTTATACTTTCAGAGGGTCTTGTACGAGATGATCTATAATCAGGAGAAATGAATGCATGGTTAAGATGTGCGTACCTCATTACGAAGAGGTTCCATGTGGAGGATGACGTTACTCCCCGCCGTTTCATGCTGTCAACTGATGGGGTCAAGTAATCAAGCTAGTCAAGTGGCAGAAACCACTGAATAAAATCTAACTTCTAAAAAACACAGCTTGGTGAGAACACATAAATCGAGAGGAGTATCAAGTAGTTGATGACACCGCCAATGACTAGAGAGAAAATTGAAGTCCTCGCTTTGAACTTTGGTGATTGATAATCCATGCACGTAAATTTCTTCACGAAAACAGCGGTGTTGAGTCGGCACAAACGGCCGTAAAAGTAAGATGCTTGGGGTGATGAACGCCAAGATGTTATGAACTGCGGAAATGCACAGAGATAATTGACGTACGGTCTTCGGAAAGATCAAGGACCGTCGCGTGCATTAACCAGGGACGCAAAAGACAAACAGAGGTGGGGAGGATTTTCTTTAATTACAAACGAAGATCGACTGGGTTGCAAAGTGATGATCGAGGAAGAAGTTCGGAAGAACGTTGGAGATTACAAGAGTACTAGTAAGAAAAGCAAGAACAGTGATAGGATTGCATAGCTTCTCCCACAAAGTGTAATGCGAGAATAAACCACCAAGTTTGTCGAAGGTTCCCCAATATTTATGTCATCGATTTTGCAGAGGTCCTATACAACAGAAGGCTGCGCGCTTGAGGTAGGTAAACCGTATACCAATATCTGACATAGAAATTTACTGTCTGTCGCCGGTGGCCGGATTACTGCAGCACTAAGAACCTCCTTGTCGTTTCGACAAGCGCGGTATCAGTACATTTCGTAAGTTTAGTTGCAAGCGAAACACAATAATAAGACACAGTCATCAAGATCAAAGGCACGAAGCAGTACCAAGGCTCTATAACGCAATAAAAGACCTCCCCTAATAGTTGAGGTGGCTGATCCAGCCTCCACATATGATACCGATGTTGGGACGGATGCTGACGCCAATAGACTGGGCGAAAACAGCAGCAGAGGTAGCCGTGACATGGCTCTTTGTAAAAGATCAAATAGTTCATTTCGTCCTGAGTATGGTCGAAAATCGCCAGTGCCAAGTTCCAAACAAGAGCCGAATCCAGAAGACGTTGTATGGATAGAAATCCTTGTTGTCCGAATGGTGCTGAGCTAGAGCCGGCCGCCAGCAGTGGCGTCGGTGTAAGCACTGGGGGGGAATTTTTAGCCATCTTATGATCAATTTTTTCTTACTGAGATTTTTTTTCTGAACACCAGAGACGGCGGAGAACGTACCTGGACCAACCTCACTAGGTGAGTGCGTGTGTATCTGGAAGATGGTGGTGAGGGTATGCCTTGATATTGCAAGGAAACTTGAAAGTGGAAGGAGATGGCGGGAGAGATTTAATATTACTGGGTAGGCCGACGCCCACTTTGTGTACAATGGAGGTAATTCAATCTTGAGGGGGCGGCATGCGAACCCCACTGTCGTCATGCCGCAAGAATCTGACATGGCCGACTTGTGTAAACGCCGATCGTTGCAACGCCGATGAGGCTGGTTTGCGTCATAGCAAGAGGTAGATCAGCTGATGAAGGAGAGGCGATCGCTGTGGTTTCTGAGTGGAGTTAGGGGGTCACGGCATTCCGCCTCTTTACAAGTTTAGCCAATCGAGTCTTCGGATCAGCAAAGGCAATGTTATTTTAAACTCAGAGTGTGTCCACCATCTTCATTCCATCAAATCTCTCGAAACTAACAGGCGTCATCTACTTACAGAGCGCTAGGAATCCAGTTGATTGGAGGAGCACGAACGACCCTCATCCGCTCACAACTGAATGTCCCTGTATCAGCTCTAAAATCAAAGTCATGGCGTTACAAGGAATATGCGGATAATATAAGTGAGTTTTCCTAATAGTAGTATGGTAAGATATCTGTTCGACACTTGATCTGACAGAACTCGGATCTGCTATGCTGAAGGTAATGGCCCACTCAAACCAGTTCATCTTGCAGTAAAGTATACAAGTTGGACCCATATCCGCTAAACAACGATATTAACACTTGTAAAACTAGTCTGGGTTGGGAAATGTCATATATTCTCGCAGCCCAGCAGCGACAGTAATCGACACCGCCCTTGGAGCTTCCGAATGATGGGATAAAAAAACTCATGTGCGTATAAAAAGGTTCACTAAGCCCTGTCTGCGGTTCAAATACCGAAGCTTGAAGTAGCGCCGATGTGTCGGGAAATTTGTGTCGAAAACAACATTTACGAGAACGTTAATACAGAAGGATCACAAGGATTTACATTAATTTAAGTCCATCCAGGTATTAATTCAACGAAAATTCAGCTTTTACAAGCTAAGATTAACCGGGTTGCAACCAAGAGCAACGACGCCATCTTAACATTGGCAAAAATAAAAATAAAAAGCTTAGTTAGAAGACAGCACGTTGATCGTATATTCTCAAGCCGACCACTCACTGAAGGAGTTGTCTGTGCAGCAGACAGGTTGGGCAGAGCTGGCAAAAAAAATATGTTTAAATTCAAACCAGTTCAAGTTCATGAATCTAAAAAACTTACCAAGAGGCGCTTCCACCGATGACGCTGATCGGGCTGCAAGTAAGACCGACAAGGCCAGAAATACTGCTCGCAGAGATGCCCAAAGGGCCGAGGATGGTGGTAACAGCGGGTGCAGTAGGTAACTGGGCGCTGTTGCCTGAAATGATCCGTAAGTTTCATCACAGTACTGTAGCGATTTGATGAAAGTACTAAAACTTACAGCACTGGAGTTCTCCGGTATTGCATGCGCTAGCCGGGATAGTAGGAAGAGGGTCCCCAGGGACAGGAGGGGAGATGCTACCGTCAGAGGAGCGTGTGTTAGGACGGGCAGCAGCCACAAGAGTAGCAAAAGCGAGAGCAGAGGTGACTTTGAATTGCATATTGTTTGTTTTGCTGGTAATACTGAACACTGGGAGCTGTTTGGGTGAAGATGGTGGGTAGACTGTAGCGATCTTTATACTTCCAGAGGTCTTGTACGAGATGGTTTATAATCAGGAGGACTGAGAGCATGGTTGGGATGTGTGTACCGCATTACGAAGAGATTTCATGTGGAGATAAGTGGTAGAAAGTACTGAACCTAACACAAAAATACAGCTTGGTGAGAAACATAAATCGAGAGCGAACATCAAGTAGTTGACAACACCGCCAATGGCTAGAGAGAAATGAAGCCCTCACTTTGAATTTTGATGATTGACAATCCATGCGTCAATTGTCCCTGTGAATTTCTGCAGTTAATTATGATATTTTTGGCGTTCATCACCGCAAGCATCAAAGCAAAGCCGGCTTTACTTTTACGGCTGTTTGAGCCGATCTAACGCCGCTGTTTTTGTGAACAAATTTACATGCATGGCCTTCGGAAAGATCAAGGACGGTTGCGCGCATTAACCACTGACGCAAGAGATGGAGAGAATTTTCTAAAATTACAAACGAAGATCGAGGAAGAAGTTCGGAAGAACATTGGAGTACTAGTAAGAAAAGCAAGAACAGCGATAGTATTGCATAATGGTCTGCCACAAAGTGTAATGCGAGAATAAATCACTAAGTTTGTCGAAGTCCCCCGATCTTTGATGTCATGGATTTTTGCAGAGGTCCTATATGACAGAAGGCTGCACGTTTAATGAGACAGAGTCTTCAAGATCAAAGGCACGGAGCAATCAAAAACTCCCCTAATAATTGAGGTGCTGATCCAGGCATGATGCCGATATTGAGGTGGATGCTGACGCCAATAAACTGGGAGAAAACAGTAGCGGAGGTAGCCGTGACATGGCTTTTTTGTAAAAGATCAAATAATTCGTTTCATCCTGAGTATGCTCGAAAGTCGCCAGTGCCAAGTGCCAAATAAAAGCCGAATCCAGAAGACGTTGTATAGATAGAAACCCTTGTTGTCCGAATGGCGCTGAGCTAGAGCTGGTCCCTATAGCTGATATTGATAACGGTTTTAAGTTTCTTCAGACAGCCGCGCTTTATATCGTTGTCAGAGGTTGAACGTTGAACAGGTGACAAAGGCTCTCGATTATATAAGCTTGAGGTCACCCTTATTCCAAACACGGATCATCATATATATAGTACAACCGTCTCTCTCAGTTGTTGCTGCTCTCTTCTATTGGCGGTGGAGGCTGTTGCACACACGAATCCACTTCCTTCCAAGACAGGTCAATAAATGGTGAGAAGTGTATCTAAGGGTCGACGTTGCACTACTGGATTCCCCGACTCGCCGAGGCCTCTCGTTTTTCCGTCCCATCCACATGTCTGTTGTGTTACTTGTTGTATCTTGTTCACTGAATGTCATTACAATTCGATGGCAGTCATTCTTACGAGGCAATTATACAAGGGTTGCCCCCGCGACCCTAAGCTGGTGAACCAACCCCCCCCAATCAAGGCGAACGATCACATGGATTAACACACCAATTGAAGACTGATTGTCCCGGTTAGATCCTTTTATTTTCAATAATATCCAAACTATGGATACTATGATCCAATACCTCGTTCGGCACTTATTGTATCTCAAACTCACAGATGCTGGTACAAAGAGTATCGCTTTCTCTGCGTGGGCCGATTCTTTACATAGTGCGTCTCCATCCATCTTTCATTATTCATTCTATACCTCACGGTCTTATGACTCATCAGGGCATTGAAAGACAATGGCGTTCGGTGTTTGCGTATCAATCAGGAGAGGCTGTGTGAGTCGTAGAAGATAATTCAAAAGATGTTAGAGGGATGTCTTTGTTGAAGTTGGTAAGCTCAATTTCATCTGCTCTTCAGAGATTGCATCAGGATTAAATGGATCGACACCAGTTGCCGCAAACGCGGCCTTGACTGCACCCTCAATGAAGGAACGGAGGAATGCACGCCCGATGAGCTCTGCAAAATCACCTTTTCCGACACTGCGCCTGTGTAAATCTTCGAAATTTTGAATTTCGCTTCGGAACTCGTTCTTCACTTTCGTGAAGCAACGTGGGGTGGATAGCAGAGGATAACAATGTTGTTAACCCGAGCAAACTCAAGAAGCTCAAGTGGGTAGTGGGAACTATAGCCATCCACGGCAGGACGGGGATAGGCCCGCCTACCTTCTCGTTTGTCTGTGGATCAAAGTCTTTCACCATCCAATGTAAACCAAGCTCGTCGTCCATCCATTGGGTGAATGTCTTTGGTGAGTACTTCCGGAGCTTGTGATACATTATCATTTCTCCATTTATTGACCTTTGAATGTAACTGTAGGCTTCAGTATTGTACCGTCTGCAGAAGTGGTCACGATCGCGGTCACATTCTTTTGCGGTCAGCGCGACTTTTTTATGCTGAGTCTTGGTGCCTCGCCCACCAACGACGCGCTGTGTCCCTTGATCAGAAGGTAGACATCCTGCCTCGTCCATGCCATACAGGTCCTCGCACCGAATTTCACCTGTCACTACAGGTTGCCAGGCTATCGGTGTTTTTGGGAAGCCCTGTTCAGCGGATTGATTACGAGGATATCCTCCTCCGCTAGTGTCAAATTTTGTTGAGCTTCATGAGCCTCCTGTGAGCTTCGCTTGCCATTGTATCCGTTGATGATTGTCCTCCACTGGTTAGGAATGCCGAATTCTTCTGTAAAATTTCGTGCACCCTTCCACAGATTGACTGGCTGGTCTTGTTCCTTACAGTATGCCTTTGACCGCGTTCCGTATGATTGCTGCGTTAGCCATCAATAATGCGACGCATATAGCTCAGATTCTTTCGAAGTCAGAGAGACATACGTAGTAAAAAAATATACAGGCACATTTAGAGTGTGTCAAGTACTACAATTTTCGGTGGACTTGTGAAATCAGGTGCGTCAAGGGTAATGGCCTAGAAATGCATCAATCGATGGCCACCAATTTGGCCAATATAAGTGATCTTTCATTACAAAAAATCGACAAGATGGTTTGAGGAAGTTTCCGTAAAATTATGTAAGTACATACTACATAGTACAAGGCTGTACACTGCCAGTACAGCTTCTCGCGACAGCTCTTATGTAATCAGGACGTCTTTCTTCTTGCCTCTCATCACCCACAGCGCATCGAGCACTACAACACAATGTTCAGTGACATGAAGCGCTTTGCTAAGAAACTTGGAAAGTTTAAGAAAGGAAAACACACATCTCTGACTACCACCGATTCTCTTGGTTCAAGCCCTGAAGTAGCGACTTCGACATCGGTAGCCATGACGAACATCGCTAATCTCATGCCATCCGTTTTTGCTAGCGCTGCGGCTGAAAGCGCTCAAGTTAATCAAGCCGTTGGAATTACTGTGAGGATTGAACTTCCCCCATCGCATCCAAAATTACTTATCCATCGTCATCGATTAGGCTACCCAGGAACTCAAATTCTCTGCCCCAGTATCTGCCTTGGAGATCGATGATCTTGTTCCTGTAAGCGTTCAACTTAGCCCATCATATCCATAATCACTCAATCATTGTCGTCGATTAGGCCGCCCATGAACTCCAAGTCTCCGCCCCAGTTTCTGCCTTCAATGATATTGCTCGCGTAAGCATTCAACTCAGCCCATCACATCCGTCATCACTCAATCGTCGTCGTCGATCAGACTGACCATGAACTCGGGGTCTCAGTTGCTCCTGCAGCCCATTCGGAAAAAAAGTTGCTTTCCTCGCCTGATACCATAATGCAAGCCAACTTGGGATCTACGGAATTGGAACAAAATCCCAGGGTGAGTTGTTTATACAAGCCGTTCTCAGTTATTCCTGATGATTTACAGACTCAGCATTCTGGCTCGGGCTTCTTTCCGAATGTCCAGAATTTATTGATCACTGGCGGCACTTTTGTAAGTCTTTTTTATACTGTGCAAGTGATTTCACAATGTTTATACATATTTTATCTGCCAGAACTGTATAGTCAATACTGCCCCTGCCAATACTGGCCAAGGGCAGATAAAGATCCCTGTGCCTCAAAAACCAAACCCCAGTCCAATTTTTACTGGACGAAAAGATGTACTCGACAGACTTGGGAAGATTTTTGCTCCTCGTACTAACAGCCAACTGATGTTAAGGCGTTCTTGTCTCCTTTGGGGAATGGGAGGGATTGGAAAGACCCAGATCTGTCTCAAATTTACAGAAGATAGGTCTGAGAGGTAAGTGTCTTCACATTAGATCCACAACAACACTGGATTCATTTATTACTCTAGTTTTTCACATGTGTTCTGGGTTGATGCCTCTTCTCTTGAGAGCATTACAATGTGTTTCAAGGGGATATCCACCATTCCTGCTGCACAGGTTTTTGGTGTAGATGGCTCAGTTGAGTCTGCACTCCAGTGGATATCTCACATTCAAGAGGAATGGTTGATTGTGTTTGATAATGCTGATGATCCTTCACCAGAGGTGGTGGCCAAGTTCTTTCCCCCAGGTAACAGAGGTAATATTCTGGTTACAAGCAGAAACAGATCCATGGGAAGGATTGTATCATTTGAGAACAGAATTGCAATCAATGAGATGGAGGAGTCAGATGCTATAACTCTACTTCTGAAGTCTAGCTGTTTGGCTTTATCACCTGAGCATGAACAAGCTGCTAAAGGGATTGTCAATGAACTTGGCTATATTCCTCTTGCTGTTGATCATGCTGGTGCATATATTGAAGCTGGGAAATGTGATCTCAACAAATATCTGAGACAATTCTCCTTACATCGTCAGACTCTTATGTCAGATGCTGCATTCACAGGAGCATCCCATTATAATCAAACAGTATATGGGACTTGGGATCTATCTTTCAAAGAAATAGAACAGAGAGCTAGTAGACAATCTGACACAAGAAGTGCACAAGCAGCCCAGGCTGCAATCCTGATTCTCCAAATATGTGCTTTTCATCATCATAGCAATATTTCTAAAGACATATTCCAATCTGCTGCTGAGGAGCCTAGGAAATATGCAATTAATAATGAGTTAGCTGAAAAGTTACCCCAGGCAATCAACACACTGGATTGTGCCCTGCTTGTATTGGACAATGATGGTCACTGGGATGACTTCCTATTTGGGCAAGGTATTGGGGTGCTTCTATCATTCTCCTTGATGAGAAGAGGACAATCATCTGAAGTGTTGTCTGTTCATCCTTTGGTGCACTGCTGGAGTCGGGAGAGAATGTTGAAATCCAAGCAGCAAAAAATGTGGCAGATGGGAAGCATAATCTTGTCCTCTGCAATTTCACAGAGATTTACAAGTCAGGACTATGCATTACGACACTTGATTCTTCCACATGTCAAGGCAAATGAGTTACATGGCAAGCAGATGGGACTTATCAGGCACTACTATGATGATAAATATGTCAAATTTGCACTAGTACTGGGGGAGAATGGAGACTGGAAGAATGCAGAGGAGCTGTATCTTCAAGTTGTGGACATGAGGAAGAAGGTTCTTGGTGCAGAACATCCAGACACCCTTGAAAGCATGGCAAATCTAGCAGCCACATACCGTAATCAGGGAAGGTGGAATGAGGCAGAGCAGCTAGAGGTTGAAGTCATGGACATGAACAAGAAGCTCCTTGGCACAGAACATCCATCCACCCTCACAAGCATGGCAGGTCTAGCAAGTACATACTGGGATCAGGGAAGATGGAATGAGGCAGAGCAGCTATTTGTTCAGGTCATGGACATGAGGAAGAAGCTTCTTGGTGCAGAACATCCAGACACCCTCTCAAGCATGGAAAATCTAGCAGCCACATACCGTATTCAGGGGAGATGGAATGAAGCAGAGCAGCTATTTGTTCAAGCCATGGACATGAGGAAGAAGCTCCTTGGTGCAGAACATCCAGACACCCTCTCAAGCATGGCAGGTCTAGCAAGCACATACTGGAATCAGGGAAAATGGAATGAGGCAGAGCAGCTATTGGTTCAAGTCATGGACATGAGGAAGAAGCTTCATGGTGCAGAACATCCACACACCCTCTCAAGCATGGCAAATCTAGCAGCCACATACCGTAATCAGGGAAGATGGAATGAGGCAGAGCAGCTAGATCTTCTAGTCATGGACATGGGGAAGAAGCTTCTTGGTGCAGAACATCCAGACACCCTCTCAAGCATGGCAAATCTAGCAAGCACATACTGTCATCAGGGAAGATGGAATGAGGCAGAGCAGCTAGGGCTTCAAGTCATGGACATGAGGAAGAAGCTTCTTGGTGCAGAACATCCATCCACCCTCACAAGCATGGCAAATCTAGCAAACACATACTATAATCAGGGGAGGTGGAATGAGGCAGAGCAGCTAGAGCTTCAAGTCGTGGACATGGAGAAGAAGCTTCTGGGTGCAGAACATCCATCCACCCTCACAAGCATTGCAAATCTAGCAGTCACATACCGTAATCAGGGAAGATGGAATGAGGCAGAGCAGCTATTGGTTCAAGTCATGGACATGGGGAAGAAGCTTCATGGTGCAGAACATCCAGACACCCTCTCAAGCATGGCAAATCTAGCAGTCACATACTATAATCAGGGGAGGTGGAATGAGGCAGAGCAGCTACAGGTTCAAGTTATGGACATGAGGAAGATGCTTCTTGGTGCAGAACATCCAGACACCCTCTCAAGCATTGCAAATCTAGCAGTCACATACTGTAATCAGGGAAGGTGGAATGAGGCAGAGCAGCTATTGGTTCAAGTCATGGACATGAGGAAGCAGCTTTATGGTGCAGAACATCCAGACACCCTCTCAAGCATGGCAGGTCTAGCAAGCACATACTGGAATCAGGGAAGATGGAATGAGGCAGAGCAGCTATTGGTTGAAGTCATGGACATGAGGAAGATGCTTCTTGGTGCAGAACATCCATCCACCCTTGAAAGCATTGCAAATCTAGCAACCACATACTGTAGTCAGGGAAGATGGAATGAGGCAGAGCAGCTAGGGCTTCAAGTCATGGACATGGGGAAGAAGCATCTTGGTGCAGAACATCCAGACACCCTCTCGAGCATGGCAAATCTAGGAAATACATACTCTAATCAGTGGAGGTGGAATGAGGCAGAGCAGCTAGAGCTTCAAGTCATGGACATGAGGAAGAAGCATCTTGGTGCAGAACATCCAGACACCCTCTCAAGCATGGCAAATCTAGCAAATACATACTCTAATCAGGGGAGATGGAATGAGGCAGAGCAGCTACAGGTTCATGTCATGGACATGAGGAAGAAGCATTTTGGTGCAGAACATCCATCTGCCCTCACAAGCATTGAAAATCTAGCAGTCACATATTGTAATCAGGGAAGATGGAATGAGGCAGAGCAGCTAGAGCTTCAAGTCATGGACATGAGGAAGAAGGTTCTTGGTGCAGAACATCCAGACACCCTCAAAAGCATTGCAAATCTAGCAAACACATACTGGAATCAGGGAAGGTGGAATGAGGCAGAGCAGCTACAGGTTCATGTCATGGACATGAGGAAGAAGCATCTTGGTGCAGAACATCCAGACACCCTCTCAAGCATGGCAGATTTAGCAGTCACATACTGGAATCAGGGGAGATTGGATGAGGCAGAGCAGCTATTTGTTCAAGTCATGGACATGGAGAAGAAGCTTCTTGGTGAAGAACATCCATTTACCCTCTCAAGCATTGCAGATCTAGCAGCCGCATACCGTAATCAGGGAGGGTGGAATGAGGCAGAGCAACTGGGGGTTGGGGTTCTGGGTGTGGGAAGTGGGCATCTCAGTGCAGAACATCCAGACACCCTCTTAAGCATGGTAAATATAGCAACCACATGCCATCATCAGGGAGGATTGGATGAGGCAGAGCAGCTAGAGATTCAAGTCATGGACCCAAACAAGAAGCCTCTTGCAGAACATCCACTCTCAGAAGCATGCAAAATCTAGCAGCCACATTTGGAATGAGGCAGAGCAGCTACAGGTTCAAGTTATGGATGTGAGGAAGAAGTTTCTTACTGCAGCCCAGATGTTATGAACAGCTGGAATGTATTTTTCCCTTTTCCCTTACCTTTTCCTTTTCCCCTTACAGTGTACTATAGTTAGTTTCCCCTTAGCCCATCCTGACTCCTATACCTTCCCCTTTACTTGTTTTGACTCATTCCTGGACCCTCACCTATTTATAAAGAGCCATACCCCTAGTAGTAGTTTCCTTACTTTAGACCTTCTGTACATCTATGGTCTTAATATACTAGCTTGCTCAGGAACTTACTCTCAGTCTCAGTTAAGGGATAATGCTCAGTTAAGGGATAATGATCACTTGTCTATAAAAGTCTTGGTTATTTTGGTCTATATTGCCCAGAAATGAACAAAAGTGCATGCTTATAGTCACTTGGTTTCAGCTCTTCACAAGTATATTCAGGCTCTTTTGCATAATGTTATGAATTGCTTAGGAGCTCTTTCTGCAAATGTTCATTGTTTGTCTTTAGAACATCTACATATTGAGCATCAAGAGCAGAATGCTTCACACCTTGCAGTCAAATATACCTAAGTTAGTCCATGAAAATGAAATTGACAAAACCCCAAGGTTGTCCATCAGCAGATTTCTGCTGGATTGTACTAGACTGCCATTGAGCTGATTTCTGTGAGTACTAAAGAGCCCAGGGATGTCCAGGAAGCTGACAGTAGTCAAATACTAGGCTTCCGGAGGGTACCCTGTGAGCTCATGGGATCTAATATTGAAGTGTGGAATGTGCTGGGTGAGCTCATGGGAGTGTATAATATTGAAGCCCAGAGGGTGTCCAATAAGCTGATGGGAACCTAATATAAAAGTCTGGATCATGTCCTATGAGCTCATGCTAGTTCAATATTCAACTCCGGAGGGTGTTATGACTTCAAATTATTCAGGTAAACAAATCATTAACGGTTGTTTAAATGTCAAGTTTGAGTATCAGTCTGAGGACTAGAGCTGCATAGACTTGTTAAGGTCTAGAGAAGCTGTCGTCTTTGAGAGTGATTCAAGAGTGGAGAGTTTGTCTATTAAAGACTAGGTACAGTATAAAGTACAAGGTATAGACATTTATATACAAAAAGGTAAGATGAAATGCATGAGGTATAGGGTAAGTAAACATGTGTTCAACACATGTATGAAAGTGAATGATAACCACATGTAGGTGAAACAATGAATGTAGCATGTTGAACGCATGTGTGATAAAGTAAAAGAAAATGAAAAATGAGTGTACGCAGCATGTGTGAAATTGTAACATTACCCCTCCACTAGACTCTTAAAAACTCCTGGTTTCAACGACTATACAACCTCTTTGCAAGTTGACAGTGTTTCAAGACGTGACCACCTTCATTGCAACAGACACAGTGGTTTTGAATTGTTCTCATTGCATCGAGGGTTTGAAGATGCTTGTAATCTTCATCGTCAGGGATAAATATTGGACTGTCTTTAGAGCCAGTGCCTTCAGAAACAGTTTCATAAGTCATCGGAAGTTGAGAAACAGAGCAATGAAGAGTGACAGGGAGGACAATTGTGTCAAGAGGAACTATCAGGATGGATTTTGCTGACAAGACAGATGGTGATGGAGTGTTTGTCAAGGGAATATTTGTCTTCTGTGGAACATTCTTGAAAGGGACGTGAGACCATTGATGTTGTTGGTGGTGTCAAATAAGTGGTTTCAGTTTCAAGGAAAGACTGTTCTCTCACATGTGATCAAAAAGAAGGTTTTGTGTTCATCATTGTCGTTCAAGTTCTTTCTCCATTCTATGTATTGTCTTTGTTGTTTCATGATAGTGTAAGAATCAATAATTAAGGTCAGTGCAATCCCAAAGTAGTTTGGTGATTGTGTTCAGGTAAGTAAGCTACAATGTAGTGTGTAACATGGGCTAGTGAACACATACATTGTATTGACAATTACTGTTGCAGCGTGCCCACTAGCAGATAGTGGCCCTTGTATGGCATATCAGATATACACTGTATTGAGTATATTGATGCCAGCGGCCTCGCTGGAGTACATATGGGCTCTCTACGGGTTACAGTTGTACCCTGGCTCTCCCTGCTGCAGACTATCCCAAGCGCAGGCAGGCATTTATCATTTAGTGTTTATACTGGGATGATTGTTGTCCCGACATGTCTGGGTTGTTATTCCTTGGACTTTCCCAGCCTCCAGTAAAGAGATGGCATGCCCCGGGATGTAAATTTCATGCTGGCTCACCCAGAGTGATGAATCATCTCCTATGCCCCCACCAGGGTCAATGTCCTATTGGGTAATGTATCTATCACTTGCCAGTTAGCCTACTATTTTGTGTAGTAGCCTTTCCCCATTGTCAAGTCACAAAAATAGCATGATGTGGCATGCTGCTGGGTGGGCTGGGGCTATCATTCATCCCAATTGTCCCACCTGGTTACTGTACTGTTGGGCAATGTATCTATCAGCTACTGATTACCTTAAAATTTTGTCTAAAGTGCCTCTGTACAGGGTTCATTGTCCCAGTTACACATCAATAAATTGCGGCAGGATTTACATTCCCCACCGTCCAGCTGGGGAGAATGACAGGTCCCCCATGTCCCACCAGGGTCAATTTCCCAATGAGCAATGTAGAGGTCAGATCCTTAGTAGTCAATGATTTTGTCTGAAGTGCATGTCTACATGATTTTTCATTCATTATCTTGCCATTTTCAAGTCAAAAACATAGCATGACATGGGATTCAGAGTAACCCCTGGTCAATCCAGGCACTATAATCAAGAGTTAGAAACATGTTGATTCTTTGCAAGGTAAACTATGTACATTGTGGTGTTAGAATGATATATATGGCAAATGTACAAAAAAAGTCAGCCATGGAATATAAAACATTGCTCCCAACATAACAGGCGGCTGTGGTCTTAAACTGCACCTGCTATATTTGGGTTTCTTGGCCCCGCCTGCCTCGTTGTGGTCATCAGGTGCCCCCCTAGTGATTCATGGGAGGGTGTTGTGTCCCTTGACCTGGTGCCTGATCACTGCCATGGGGGACTGACGATGGGGACAGCAAGTGTCATCATCCCGACAGGCAAGGGTGTCCTACCATATGCACATATATATCCATCAGGACAGTGGGAAAGGCGTAAGGCATCTGAAATGTAGCCCTGGGGACGGCGGTGTGCTCCGCCCAATGATAATGTCCCTGCCTGTGGGAAGTGGTCACATGATTGAATGTGTATTGACCTAGCAGGAGATAGATACTCCGACATGCATACATAACACAACTACAATGTCTACTTCAATGGATGCCCTTCCCAGCCCCATGCAATTGTGCAATACTTTATGGTCCCCCACCCTTTCCAATTGGAATTCCTTGGAAACATTTGGAATCCTTGGAATCCTTGGAAGTCCTTGGAATTCCAAGTAATTCCAATTGTTTCCAGGATGTTTCCAAGGAATTCCAAATGTTTCCAAGTAATTCCAATTGTTTCCAAGATTATTTCCAATTTCATTCCAACTGTTTCCAAGGAATTCCCTGAACTTTACACTCCCCCATGTCTTCCTGGTAAATGAGAATATTCCTCATGGATTCTGGGTGGATTCTGGGTGGGTTCCTGGGATTCCTATCTAATTCCCGGTGGATTCCTTGTTAATTCCTGGTGGATTCCTGGTATTCCTGGTGTTACAACTTCGAACGGTTCAGAGAGTTCTGACTGTAAACAGTTGTATAAAGGTCGTTTGTCGGTTCGTTGAGCTCAAAAGAATACTAAGAGAGGTTGTCTCGAAGTAGAGTCTTAGGAGTTTGAGGTTGTTCTAGAGTAAGGTAACCAGAGGTAGATTCTCAAGAATTAGCTATCGTTACATCAAGTTGTAAGTAAAGTATTTATAGTAAGTAGAGAGAGTCATGCATAAGGTGAAATGTCCACATGTAAGTAGGTATGCATAAGTATAAATAGGTGAAACAATGAAAAGAGGAAGGTAAGCATGTGGGAGCGGAGATGAGAGGAAGGCATAAGGCGCATGTGGATGAAACAGGCATGTGTTCGGTGGAGATAAGAAAAAGAAAAGAAAGTTTGTAACACCTGGTATTCCTAGTATTCCTGGTATTCCTGGTGGATTCCTGGTGAGTTCCTGGTGGAATTCTGGTGAAATCAGCTAAGTCATTGACTTGTTCTATTTAATGTAATTTTCCTTGATTTTTTTTATTGCAAGATATATATTGAAAATTATATACAAGTACATTAATCACTTATTAATAACCTATTAAATAAACTAAAATGTACCCCTGTGAGGGGGTTATGATTGTAGTATATTAAAATTAAAATGGACCCCAGCAAGGGGGTTGTTGTTGTTGTCGTGTGAGCGCTGTGATAGTATATTAAATAAATAAACCTCCCATGAGGGGGGTCGTCATACGCGTGTGTTGTCATTTGTATGCATCATTGTTTGTATGTGTCGTTGTTTGCACATGTCATCATTTGGGTGTGTTGTTTGGGTGTGTTGTTTGGGTGTTGTCAATGTGGGTCCTCGTTGTCATACCTGTCGTCAGAGTAATCAAACGAAGAATAAAAAAATAAAAAATAGAAATAACCCCCCCAGTGAGGGGGGGTGGTGGTCATCGTGCGTGATGGTGGTCGTCCTGGTAGTGTACTAAAATAAATGAAATAAAAATAACCCCCCCTTGTACAGGGGGTAGCTGTCGTCGTCCATTGTCGTCTGTTGTTTGTTTGATGTTGTCTGTTGTTTGTTCATTCAATGTTGTCGTCCGTTGAAATAAAATGAAACCCCCCCATATGGGGGGGTAACCGTTGTTGTTGTCAGTTGAAATAGAATAAAAACCTCCCTGTTCAGGGGGGGTAGCTGTCATCGTTCAAAGCATAAGGATTAAAAACCCCCCCCCCCCCCAGTGAAGGGGGGGTGGGGGAGTGGTGGTGTGTTGAGGTGGAGGGTGGTGGTGGATGGGAGGGAGGTTGTTGTTGTCATCGTCATCACTGTACACTGCCGGTAGTTGTTAATGAATTGAAATAAATAATAGAATAAAATAAAAACCGAAAACCCCCCTGGTTAGGGGGGTAGCCGTCGTCATCACTGTCGCTGTCATTGGACATTGTTGTCCTCCTCCTCCTCCTCCTCCTCATTGTCGTTGTGTCTTGGTTGTTGTTGTTGTAGTTCTGGGGTGGTTGTGATTGCGGTGGTGGTGGTTGTGAGATGAAGGAGTATATTACTAATGTTTGTTGATTTGGGAAATATTGTCACATGTGGTCATGTGACCACACCTTGTGGCCTGAACAAAATTCAAAATTTAAATGGTGGCAAGGCATTGCCACCTTGTAATATATGAATTACTGATGTTTTAGTATTTTACTTTTAAATATTAATAATACATAATATATAATGGTAGTACCAGGAATTCCAAGGATTCCAGGTGGATTTCAGGTGGATTCTGTGCTAGGAATTCCCAAGGAATTCCCAAATTCCTGGTATAAATTTCCTTGAGTACCAGGAATCCACCTGGAATCCACCTGGATTAGGAAGAGCAAGGAATGTCAATTTCAGAGGAAATTGGCTGGTAAAAAATTCCTCCCAGAATCCAAAGATCCCTACCAGGAATGGTAGGATTCCTCCAGGATTCCTCCAGGAAGACGTGGGGGAGTGTAAAGACCTCATTTCCTCACATTGGATCAAGCAGTTACTGCATGGGAACACTAGATAAATTATCCAACACTCATGCCGTCACATAGCAGCTTTGCCATGCCACAATATGACTGACCCAGTCATTGACTCATGCAGGTCAGGCCCATATAGAGCGGCTCATATTTGATGACAGGTGGCTGGAGGATTAGTTTATTTTTTCTGGACTATATACTGGATGTCAAGAATATTGGTGTCGTATCTTGATATATGAAACAATTGAGTTGATGTCTTCACGAAGTGGCGTTGATAGGATCCATATAGCCTTTAGGTTCGTAAACTGGTTATTTTTGCGATTTAACAACTTCGCAGTATACGCGGATGCCTCACGGGTACCAACTTCACTCGCACTCTCATTTGCGGATGTCGCAAATGCTTCGCACATCACACAACATGATATAATCCTCGCATAACCGTCGTACATCACTTCTACGACCTTTGTAACTATCCAACGCACCCTCATTCCTCTTTGCATTTCATACTTCGACATATCTTCAACTCTCTCTATCAATACTGGACTTAGCCATTTCTTTCCTTTGCAACCACACCTTTGCACAGCTTCTCTTTAATCTCGCGGTCTTTCACAGCTCGCATACACATCCCTTTCACTGGTTTGATCATGGTCCGTGTTGTTTTTAACTTACTTTCTTTTTAACTTTCTATATATATTATTATTTGATCATCTCCTTCGAAACAGGAGGTCATACAACTGACCTCCTTACTCATCACTTCTATTGTTATTCTATCCCCTATTTCTTTGTTACCAAACTACTGGGCCCATGTGACTTCACATTAGCTCAAATTTTACATTACTGTTTCGCATATCCGCACCTGGCTAGCTTGCTACTCTTGTATTAAGTACCTGTAGCGAGTAGGAGGGAAGGTGAACAGGAGACGGCCAGAGTTTTGATCCCATAAACTTTGCAGCAATGTTCTAAGTCAATAGTCTCATCCTTTAAGTTACTTCACGTACTGCGTTATCGTTCGCGGACTTCGCTATCTTCGCGGTCTACTCGTCCAGCGTATTTCAATACCGTGAACTTCCCTTTAATTCTATCGAGGAAATCTACATTAACCCCTCCGAACTACGTTACTACTTGCGGTCTGATCCCACCGCAGGTACATCAGCGTGACACCATTTGCCTGACTCGGCAACATGAATACTTCAGAATGTCCATGCTGCTCTGCCAATGAGCCGCTTTCCAAATATTGCCTGTCTCCAATACTTGCGGCTTGCGGCAGCTATGCTCTGCTCCAATATCACCGACCCAATTTGGCACCACTGTCACCTTGATGTGCCCAAACTGGCATGTCATACTTTTGCTGACCCAGCACATTCAATACAGCATTACCTCTACTTGCCGATTAGATGTATATCATGACATTCTTGTCCATCAGAAAAAAATAACCTTGGCCTGGCTGGCTCTGGCTGCCCTGGCCAGCCCTGGCCAGCCCTGAACATCTTTGGCTAGGTTTAAAAATATGAAAAAAGTCTAACAAATCACAGAAATATTTATAGTACCCAATTCCAAAAAAAAGTAAACAATTACTTACATAAGACAGATGCTGAGATATTCAAGATTTTTAAACAATTTAATATCTTGAATATCTCAGCATCTGTCTTATGTAATTGTTTACTTCTTTTTGGAATTGGGTACTATAAATATTTCTGTGATTTGTTAGATTTTTTTTATATTTTTAAACCTAGCCAAAGATGTTCAGGGCTGGCCAGGGCTGGCCAGGGCAGCCAGAGCCAGCCAGGCCAAGGTTATTTTTTTCTGATGTCACATCTCCATGGCAGACCATTCTGTTATTTTCACAAAAGAACGAGGCAGGCAGGTCTCTCAGCTGCTTCCCAACCACATGGTACAAGCAATAGCAAACAGATGTACCTGCAGTTGCCGTTTGAAGGTGCTGGAGCACACCTGAGCCCGGTTTGGTACTTACCCAATTGCCTCACACTGCTTGCTAGGTGCCGCAAATGTCTGCCAAGCTGGTCCAATATTGACATCAGCTGCTGGTGTGCCGGACCCAATATCATCTATCATCACCTCCATACCCAGTACATTGCCTGATTTCGACCTCCTTTTGTCATTATATGATGCTTGTGAAGTGTCATACCTAGCTGTGACACATCTCCTTTAGGTACCACCACACACTCAATTGTCATTATCCTACCTGTCCTTTCCCTCACCCAAATGGGCTACTGTCACTAGCCGCAACATGTCTGCTGACTAACAGGCCCGAGATTTGACCCGTTCACTCAAATCGATCCAGACGGCTACAGTGTAGCTGGCCCAACAGGCTTATAGGGTGTTTGCTGGTGTTTGCCCAAATGGAGTGAGATCACTACACTGTATGCATTCGCTAGCTGTTCTACTCATTACAGTGTAGCTTACCTATGTGGAGGGCCAGGGCAGTTGAGCCAATAAGACTAAGTATTGGCACTGTGGCTGCGGCTTGGGGATGATGATGATGCCATGGCATGAGGATGAGGCCAAAGATAAAGATGTCTATATATTTATTATATCATAATTGTATGGGGTCAAACAAAGTATGTTGTTAAATTGCAGTGGATACTTTTTCATGGTTGCAACCTGGATTGAATGAAATGTCATGCTTCATTGGATCCTGGTTGCACCCATAGAACTCAATGTAAATTTTTATCTGGGACAAGTTCCAGTTTGCCACACCCAGTTGTCGAGCCACTGCCAACAGATTCATTCTATCCATCCTCCCAAAGGATTTTATATGCACCTTCATTCTTGAAAATCACAGATAAAACTGATGTATATATATATAATAAAATAATATACATATGGCACATGATTCGAGGCCACCACATTTTTCTGGACTATATAGGCAGCAGGCGGCCAGTGTTAAACATCTGCTGTGGGAGCCACAGCCCATGTATGGCCTCGTATGGACAGCTTTGGCCATTCATATGTTGAACTATGTAAGAGTATTGAAGTTCATTTGGCAGACTTTTAGGTAAAGGCAGCAGGCTGCACCAATAGGCAAGATGATTGAGGCCACGGCCTATCAGGTCGGGGGTGATGGGAAGAAGCGAGCTGTTGCGATAGCAATGCTATGGAAATATGAGCCCAAGTCTGGGGATAATATCCTTCTCATATTTGTGACTGCTAGGCCAGTTGAGCCAATAAGACTATGAATTAGCATTGTGGCCGTGGCCTGAGAATGAGGCTAAAGATCAAAGATGTGTGAATCAAACAAGATTTGTTAGCAGACCAGTTACATTGCATTGGATACAATTCCTTGCATAGAATTGTATCTGATCTGGAATGATTTTGGGTGTGCCAGTGGGATAAAGCAATACCAGGCCATGAATGAAGTATGAAAAGGTGGTGGAGCAGGCTGGAATTGAGGCCAAGGGTGTTGAAGTACAATACAGAGAAATGGCATTTGTTTTGTTCTAAATCTATCTTTTATACATAATTTACTGTTATATGTGATTTCCACGAAGAGGAAATTGAAAAAAAAATCTTCAGGAAGAGGAATTGGTGACCGCGGCCTCAGAGTTTCACTGTGTTGTTCTGACCTTTCTCCTTGGGTCACTTGGTAGATTCTGAGTCAAATTCCTATTAGGTGAAAATAACAAGACAGTGGATTACACTATGAGGATGTCATACATCCTCTGACTCGAAGTTTGAAAAGACATCAACCACCCTGACTGATATATCAGATTGATCAGCATCTAAGTAGAACTTAGCAAGTCGTTGACAATATAGAGAAGATGACGTACCATTCATGCCATGCAAAGGCATGGCATGTAGGGCAGGAGATGATAAAGATGAGAATGCCGCAGCCACGGTGGACCCACCAACATCAATGGAGGAGCCCACAGAAGAGCCATTGACATCTACATCCGACTCATGGGCGGCAGGATCCTCATGAGGGACATGCATCGGTTGTATGGCTGGAGAGGCTAATAATGCTGCGGCTGCGGTGGACCCACTAATATTGATGGAGGAGCCTGCAGAAGAGCCATTAACATCTACATCCAAGTCATGGGCGGCAGGATCCTCATGAGGGACATGCATCAGTTGTATGGCTGGAGAGGCCGATAATGCCACGGCCGCAATGGATCCACCAACATCGAGAGACAACTCCTCTGAATCACTGGCCATGGGAGGCAAAGGAATCCCATCCATGGCAGGGGATAACGACGCCAATGCCAGGGCCGCAGTGGATCTGCCAACATCCATAGAGGAGTCAGACACATCAGACAATAAGGCCATGGCGGCCGCAGATCCACCAACGTCAGCAGTAGTAGCTACCATTGTTATCACAATAGAATGGCAATTGCCATTGAGCTGTTGTGTAATGTGCCATAGTTTTTATGAAAGGCCTTTCATAAACTTGCCATGTCTCTTTCAATCCTTGTTTCAACACCTTTCAATCCTTGTTTCAATCCTTTTCAATCCCTTTCAATCCCTTTCAATCCCTTTCAATCCCTTTCAATTCTTTTCAATCCCTTTCAATTCTTTCAATACTTTCAATCCTTTCAATATGATTGTAAATTGAATATGGTAGATTATGTAATCTATCTCATGGAATATTATGGCTTATTTTGCATTGTATCTTGTTGCTGAGGTCATTTTATGGCCTCTTTTGGTATGTTTCAGTTAGGGTTCAGTTAGGGTTCAGTTAAGGTTTAGTTAGGGTTTAGTTAAGGTTCTGTTAAGGTTCAGGGGTACATAGAAAATAACTGATTATTTATTTAAAGGATTCAAAGATATTGACAGGATTGAAAGGTATTGAAAGGTATTGAAAGGATTGAAAGAGATTGAAAGAAAGGATTGAAAGTACATGGCAATGGCACATTACACAACAGCTCAATGGCAATTGCCATTCTATTGTGATTATAGTGGTAGCTACCACTCACGTCAGAGGAGTCTGACATGTCAGAATATAGGGCTGCGGCTGCGGCAGCAGCAGATCCACCAACAACAGAGCAGCCAGAGCTAGCATAGTCAGAGTCCTCAATATCTGATGATCTTGTGGAATCTGTGCATCATTGAGAAAATCCTGCTGTTAACTATAAGGAGGGATCACTGACTGTCCAGATTGTCATGCCAGGTCGCAGCGATGGGTAGGGCTATGGCTGCAGCACCACAATCGACAAAGGATGATAATATTTGCTCCGGCATGTCACGCAATCCGGGCCCCATTGGGCGAATGTTACTATTGGGGGGGGCAGGGATAAAACCTTTTGAGGGAGGAGACAGCCAGGATGACCCTACAGGTTCGGTCAGTGGTGTAGGGGTGTCCACTGGCTTTGGATTTAACTGCAGTGGATCACCATAGTGGTGGTGGAGAGGAGACAATGTGAAATGCGTAGGGAAACAGTCCATGTCCAACTCTGGAATCTCATGATCGTCCTCAATGTCTGAAAAGATATATGGGCCAGGAGATGGACACCCAACTGAGACATCACCACACCGGCCGAGGACTGTACACTCCCCCACATACTCCGCTGGAATCCAGTGGACTTCACTGGACTCCAGTCCAGGATTTCTCAGTGTGACATGGGCCAAATTTGTGAGTCCAGTCCACTGAAGTCCAGTGGAGTCCATGGATTCTGGTGGAGTCTTACCGGACATATTCCGCCAGACTTGTCTGGTTGTTAAGTTTAGAACAAAGGAGAAACATCGGAGTAAAATGTTGGAGTAAAACTGGATCGGACGGTGTCTGATCGGAACAGAACCATGGAACGGGAAAGGACTATAGCCTCAGCGTGTGTGCTGTGCTACCCTAAACCTTTGTGTCCTAATTTCGGAGTAAGAACGGAACGGAGTGGAACCAGAAGTTGCGGGAACTTAGAGGATGACTAGGAGGAGGAAACTAGGTTGATATTCGAACTAAGGGAAAACATACAAGTTCAAGTACTTTAAATATAAAAGGAATTGCAACCGAAATATAGAATATAAATATAAGTGCTGCGTTCTGCTCCTGGAAAAGGTCCTGCATTCTTAGGTGAATAATCCATGGCTGGAGTGCTGACTGATAGTGGGAAAGTGATGACAAAGGAATAGTTGTTATAACAAAGGTGTGGTAAGGGGTTTGGGATATCGTCGGAAGAGTCGGAATGATACGGAGAAGTCTTGGAGTTGGATGTAGGAGGAGTAGAGTTGGAGACAAGGGAAAGTACTGGAATGGAGTATGGACTACCGGAAACGACTCCAACGGAGTTGGACCAGAGTAACGTGTGATGGAATGTAACACTGGTGGACTCTGGCAGACTCCACCACCATTTCAACATATGGCCTCAAATGCAAACAAATATAAAAATAAAGTCTTGGCAGGCACACAGTATTTATATTTAGCTATC
>MU130372.1:164321-226731 GCA_015039465.1 Phlegmacium glaucopus
AGAAGAAAAGAATAACTCTTTTTACGTTTTATGTAAAAATTTGTACCGTAATTTACCCTAAACCGGATACCCTTTTTAAAGGGTTTCTCCTTTATAACTTATCTTACTATCTCCTAGAAGAATCCTGGGATTTAGATAAATTTTAGATAATTATCGAAGAAAGGAATAACTCTTTCCCGATATAATTTGTTTGAATTCAGGTTTAAACTCAACATAGTAAATCTCTGAATCTCAACGGAAAGAACCTACTATCGATTTATATTTATGACACACGGACGGTTCTGAAATAAAAATATAAACAAACGTAAACTCCGGTATACAACTTTACCACCACCTCAGACGGTCTCAGGTGGTCACAATGTAAGGTAGTGTGCAATGAGACCAGGTTGAGGCAACCTCAGCAAAGGCCATCAGGTATGAGGTAAGGTCATGAAAGGGAACAGAGGTTGAGATGAGGAGGATGTAGGTTGAGGTTCTGAAGAGGCATAGTAAGGCTGAGAAGGCTGCTATGGGGTTTGGGTAATGGTGTGGAAGCAGTATTGTTGATAAGGAAACAGTAGTGAAAGGGTGATAGTCAGTCGTGTGGTCGGTACCTAATAAGTGGATTCTTACGTCCTGGAAAAGGCCCTCGTCTTGCGTCGTGAATATAAATATAAGATATAAAGCCAACGTTAAGGAAAATATAAATTTCATGAGCTTTGAACATACAAAAGGGAGTCAAGCTTATAGTTGGATCAAAGGAGGAGAACCAGTAGGAGATTCAAGTGACGTTGAAGGCCAAGGTGAGGTGAGGCAAGAATGAGGCTTTAATCCTGTGTTTCCAAATCCCATCGTGTCGTGTGTGCGACTCCGATATCAGGAAAGGGCAAGGTACCAAGACAAGGCTAGTCTGTGGCAGGCTAGGTCAAAATGAGGTTGTAAAATGAGGCTACAAAGAGGAAACAAGATTTGAATTGTTGGTCTGTTCAGACCGCCTTATACAGGCCATTCTGAGGTGGTCTTAGGTACCTGAGGTGACCTGAAGTCACCTGACCTGAGTGTTTAAACCGGGTACAGTGTGACTCTTTAGGACCTGACCTCAGGTCACTTCAGGTGACCTAAGGTCGCCTCATACACCCCCTCACATGTCAGGAGCCGGCCACACCACTACAGAGTCAACCCACAGGTAGAGGACCGGGTATATAGAAAAGTCTGTAACTCCTGCTAGTACTCTAAGGTCTCAACCTGTACCTGACAAAGGGATGCGTAAAGTGTAACAGAGGAGAGGTGGTGGTGATACCACTAGGTGGCGTCAATTTAGGTTTCGGTCACCTGTGGGGATGTGGTGACTGGCTTGGACATCCCAGTAGGACCGACAGAGGAGGGAGTTTTCCAAAATAGGGACGGGGGGGGTTATCATTGTAAGCGGGTTACCCCGGGCCTAACGCACTGTACGGCCTCGTTTATAATAGTAGGAAACAGCTAACACCACGACGTCGGTATCGGGATGGGTAGCGACGCTGGACCGTACTGTTAGACCTGTCAGTCACTAGGGAGGAATATCAATTGTCGTCCTAAAAGAGTTACTACGTGTCTAAGGTGTTCTAGTAGTCTATAACTCCTGAGACTGATACGATCGAGACCGACGAGACAACAACCACCTAGACGACGACGGCGTCGGCGTCGGGATATAAGACTGTACAGTCTGAGGAGACTGCACTCACCATCGATGGTGATATTAGTGTTATCTTACCGTTAACGGTAACTCGACAACACATTACACGGTAACGGTACATGAAAGTTAGGAAAGAAAGTTAGAGAAAGTTAGGAAAGTTATGGAAAGTTATGGAAAGTTAGGACAGTTATAGAAAGTTAGGAAAGTTATTTATTAGTCAATAAAAGATACATGGGGACTTGGAATTGTCTTGGAATTGATTTGGGATTGATTTGGAATTGACTTGGGATTGACTTGGGATTGACTTTGTATGGTTTTCTCCGGTATTTTACTGGAGTCGTTGTTCTATGTTACGTTTTATTCGGTATTATAAGGTACTCTATCTAATGTATTAGATGGTATAAGTTAAATGTTAGTATAACTTTCCTAACTTTCCTAACTTTCCTAACTTTCCCTAACTTTTCTTAACTTTCCTAACTTTCCCTAACTTTCCCTAACTTTCCCTATATTAATAGAATTTCAACAGATTCAGGGTCCTAAAAGGATGATCTATCATTGAGTCTGGTGGAGTCTAGTGGAGTCTGGTGGAGTCTGGTGGAGTCCACCAGATTCCGGTGGAGTATGTGGGGGACTGTAAAGTACAGTCATCAAGTCATGGACATGAGCATGAAGCTTCTTGGTGCAGAACATCCACCCTCAGAAGCATGGAAAACTTAGCAGCCACATATCATGATCAGGAAAAATAGAATGAGGCAGAGCAGCTTAAGGTTCAAGTTATGGATGTGAGAAAGAAGTCTCCTACTGCAGACCAGATGGCTGGAATGATCATTGTGCTTTTCCCTTATTTTCCCCTTTACCCTTACCTTTCCCCTTTTCCCTTACACTGTACTATAGTTAGTTTCCCCTTTGCCCATCCTGACTCCTATACTTTCCTCTTTACTCATTGTGGCTCATTGTTACAACTTTGAATAGTTCAGAAGACTCTGACTCTAGACATTCATATAAAGATTCATTTGTTTTAATAATCTGAGCTCTAAAGAGTATAAGACAATACCAAAGTGAGTCTTTGGCAGAGTTTGAGGTCATTCAAGTATAGAAGCAGATAGATTCTCAAGAACTAGTTAAAGAATTGTACAGAAAGTAATACTGTATTTATAGTGAAAGGCATGAGTCATATTGCATGTAAAAGGTGAGTCATAAGTGAAATATAGGATGACTCATGCAATGAGTCATATGCATGTATATGAAATGATGAAGTGTAAATGGAAATTAAAGGAGTGTGGGGAGTGTGTATTGGTGGAGGTAGGAAATGAAAATGTTCATAACATCTCATTCCCAGACCCTCACCTATTTCTGACCTGTGACTCATAGCTATTGTGACTTGCCTCAGTAGTATATAAAGAACCATACCCCTAGTAGTAGTTTCCTTAGTTTGGACCTTCTGTACATCTATGTGTTAGGGGACACCCAACTTTAACCCAAACCTCAACTTTAGAAACATACACCCCACCTTTCCGACAACCTCTGACCTTCCGTCCAACTCCGCTTCCGTCACCGGTTGACTCCAGAACCCCATAGTTCCGCTCCGACTCCAATCCTCCAATTCACTCCATCTTTTATTTCTATTTTTCATATCACACCACTTCTTATTTAATTAATTAATTATTATTGTATCATTCCTTTATTTATTTTATATCTCCGTTATGTCCATATTAGTACTTAAACACCCCCAGCCTAGCAGGGATCCCCATCCTTTCCTCTTTGGATCCCCTGCTAGGTAAGTCACTTGTAGATATCTTTTCTGAAATATTATTAACTTTGGATCCCCTGCTAGCTTGACTAAGTCAGCGTCGCAGTTGCCCTAACATTAGGAAAGGATCATCCTTTAACGGACCAAGTCCGGTCTGCACAGTGGAACGATAGTCTGATTTACAGCCCACGATTTGGGCCAATCCAACTCCATACACTCCCAGACCATGGCTCCCTCCTTGTCTTCACAGCATGCATCTCCGAGCAGCTCCTTCTTATCAGCCATGGACAATGAACACACCACCCAGCTGGAAAGAGAAATTGTCCTATTGTGAGCTCAGGACATTGAATACCAAAATAGATTTGACCAAATCATGGAGACAATCCATCAACTTGTTCCAAATGTACAATCACCTGTACCACAACAAGAGGTTCCCCCTCAAACCAAAAACATACCCCGGACACGCTCAGCAAGGCCGGCATTCCCAACGGAGTTTGATGGAGAACGATCCAAAGGAACAGCATTCCTTCACTCCTGCCAAACGTACATCCGGCTCTGTTCCGACAAATTCTCAGACGAGCAAACAAAAATTATCTGGGCCATGTCCTACATGAAATCCAGAAGAGCATCAAAGTGGGCAGCCAGGGTTTTCTGATGGGAAATGGACAACCCTGAGTCAACCCGGTTCCTGGATTGGTCCAATTTCCGAGACGACTTCAAAAAAGAGTTCTGTCCCACAAATGCGGACTCGGTTGCCATCAACCAACTAGAGTCAACTGGATATTTCCAGAAAACCCGGTCTTTGGAAGAATATGTGGACAAATTCCAAGACCTAATCATGGATTCTGGATACACTGATCCGAAAACTATTGTAGTAAAATTCTGAAGAGGCCTGAATGCCCAGATTCAGAACTCCATTGCTACAATGGCTTCTGGAAGACCGTCCGATACAGATACAACAGGATGGTACAGAATGGCATGGACAATAGACAAAAACCGAGCTACTAACAAGGCCTTCCAGTCAGCTTATAAAAGTCCGGCAGCAACCACTTCTCAACCAACCGGTACCACCACACTCCGATTCAATCTGTCAATTCCGCCACAGAGGAACACACACCTTGTGCCAACTCCGGGAAACCCTGTACCTATGGACATTGATGCGGCCCGAAAAGCAGGTTCTGTACCGCTGTCATGCTTCCGATGCGGAGGTGTCAGACACATTGGGAGACATTGCGAAAAATGTTTCAACGTCTGAACAATGTCCATAGACAAACTCCATACCCTCTTGGAGTTCTGGCTAGCCGAATACAACAAGGTACCCGATCTGGAACCAACAGAACCTCCGGAGAACACTGAACACAAAAGTCAGACTGAAGATTTAAAGGATTTTTTGCCAAAACAGCGAGTGAACTGCACGCCCTCGCTGTCAACAACCAACCAGTTCTCTGTTTTACATGTAGATAGCATTGATGAAATAGACGAGACAGTTGAAAACATTCAAGTCGTACAAACATCAGAAATTCCAAAAAAAATCCAAGCGTTCCAACCCCGATGGGAAAGAACCCTCCCAAAAAAGTTCACTATTGGCTCCCTCAATGCTGACTCTAAATCACTGGAACTCAAAGTCAGCATTGAAATGACCGACACCGGAGAAGTAAACTCCTTTCTGTCCTTAATAGACTCCAGAGCCGACAGAAGGTTTATTGACAGAGACTATGTCAAAATTAACAGGCTCACAACAAAATCCCTGTCAAATCCAATTCCGGTATCTAACATTGACGGTACCCCAAATGAAGCTGGATCGATCACAGAAGTGGTTGATCTGATACTCAGGTATAAAGGACATTCCGAGAGATCCTTGTGCGTGGTCACTGGACTGGGAAAACAAACCTTGATTCTCGGACACTCCTGGCTTAAGATGCACAACCCAGAGATTGACTGGGCAACCGGAGAAGTAAAAATGTCCCGCTGTCCACCCCGTTGTTGTTCAGAGTGCAGGAATGAAATCCGAAAAGAACGAAAATTTCAAAAGGTGGAAATACGCTGAATTGAAAAATGTTCAACCGGCCCACTTCCGGCTCATGTAGAAGATTGTGATGAGGAGGATGAGGAGGAAAGTAGCCCAAACCCTGAATTTGAGGATGGCGACAGAATATTCGCCACCGGCCTACTACCACCATAGGCAGATATCCAAGCTGTTAAGTTTGGAACAAAGGGAAAACATCGGAGTAAAACCAGATCGGACGGAGTCTGATCAGAATGGAACCACGGAATGGGAAAGGACTATAGCCTCAGTGTATGTGTTGTGCTACCCTAAACCTTCGTGTCCTAATTTCGGAGTAAGAACGGAACGGAGTGGAACTGGAAGTTGCGGGAACTTAGAGGATGACTAGGAGGAGGAAACTAGGTTGATATTCAAACTAAGGAAAAACATACAAGTTCAAGTACTTTAAATATAAAAGGAATTGCAACCGAAATATAGAATATCAATATAAGTGCTGCGTTCTGCTCCCGGAAAAGGTTGTGCATTCTTGGGTGAATAATCTGTGGCTGGTGTGCTGACTGATAGTGGGAAATTGATGACAAAGAAATAGTTGTTATGGCAAAGGTGTGGTAATGGGTTTGGAGTATCATCGGAAGAATCAGAACAATACAGAGAAGTCTTGGAGTCGGACGTAGGAGGAGTAGAACCGGAAACAAGGGAAAATACTGGAATGGAGTACGGACTACCGGAAACAACTCCAACAGAGTCGGACCGGAGTAATGTATGACGGAATGTAACACAAGCCACCTCCACCATCTCCCAACATCTTGCAGAAGCTTTCCAGCACAATACACAATCAGAAACAAAAGAAGGAGTTCCGGATTATCTCCAAGAGTTTGATAGCGTTTTTGCCAAAGAATCTTTTGATATCCTATCTGATCTAAAACCTTGGGACCATGCAGTAGAACTTATTCTGGGAGAAAAACCATCAGGTTGCAAGGTCTATCCTCTAGCTCCAATGGAACAAAAGGAACTTGACGTGTTCCTCCAGGAGAATTTAAACTCTGGACGCATCCAACCTTCCAAATCTCCAATGGCATCTCCGGTTTTCTTTATCAAAAAGAAAGATGGAAGTCTTCAGCTTGTTCAGGACTATTGAGCTCTCAACACAATCACCATCAAAAACAAGTACCCACTTCCCCTCATTTTGGAACTGATTACCCAACTCTGGGGCGCTAAATACTTCACTAAGTTGAACGTCTGATGGGGTTTTAACAATGTCCAAATGAAGGAAGGGGATGAATGGAAAGTGGCTTTCCAAACCAACCGGGGATTATTCAAACCCTTGGTTATGTTTTTTGGCCTCACCAACAGTCCAGCTACTTTCCAAACAATGATGAACGACATCTTCCACAAACTTATAATGGAAGGGGTTGTAGTGGTCTACCTTGATGATATCCTGATATTCACAGAGATGCTAGAGGAACACCGGTCCATAACTCGCAGAGTACTGGAACTTTTACAGCAGCATAAACTCTTCCTAAAACTGGACAAGTGCAAATTCAAACAAACCAAGGTGGAATACCTCGGAGTCATAATATCCCATAACTCCGTCGAGATGGACCCCATAAAAGTTGCTGGAGTAGCGGAATGGCCAATTCCGACAAACAAAAAGGAAGTTCAGTCATTTCTAGGCTTTACCAACTTTTACTGAAGGTTCATCCAAGACTTTTCTCATCACGCCCGTCCCTTGTTTGATCTCACTAAAAGTGATGTTAAATGGAGATGGAATATGGAAGAGCAGTTGGCGTTCAATTCTCTCAAGAACCTGATCACTTCAACCCCAATTCTAGCCTCTCCGGACAACTCTAGGCCATTCTGCATTGAAGCAGACAGTTCCGACTTTGCAACCGGAGCCATACTCTCCCAACAATCCCTTGATGATGAGAAATGGCACCCAGTTGCGTTCCTGTCTAAATCCTTGTCTCCGGTCGAGCAGAACTATGAGATCCACGACAAAGAGATGCTAGTGATCATCCAAGCCCTAGAAGAGTGGAGACACTTTTTTGAAGGAGCGGAACACAAGTGCAAGATCTGGACTGATCACAAGAACTTGGAATACTTCATGACAGCCAAAAAGCTCAATCAGAGACAAGCCTGTTGGTCATTGTTCCTAGCCTGGTTTGATTTCCTCATGCACCACAGACCAGGCAAAAGCATGGGAAAACTGGATGCCTTGTCCAGACGAGCAGATCACAGAACCGGAACCAGTGACAATGACAACATCACACTCCTAACTCCAGGCTTTTTCACAATTCGGGCCTTAGAAGGACTGGAAGTCATAGGAGAAGAACGAGACATCTTGAAAGACATCCGGAAGGGCACCCGGGAAGGTGTAAAAGAAGGGGCCATAGCTAAAGTGGTAAAGGAGTTGAAAACCACTCATACACGATCTGTCCAATCGGCGGAATGGTCTCATGACAACAACATCCTCTCCTTCCGAGGAAAAATCTACGTTCCGGACATGTTTGACTTGCGAAGACGGATTGTATCCCTCTGCCATGACACCCTAATTGCTGGGCATCCCGGAAGATGGAAGACCCTCAAACTCATATCCTGAAACTATTGGTGGCCACAGATGTCCCGATATATTGGAAAATATGCCTCAACCTGTGACCTGTGTCTTCAGACTAAGGCTCAAAGATGCCACCCAGTCGGTGAACTCAATCCCCTCCCAATTCCGAATGCTCCATGGGACACAATCAGTGTGGACTTCCTAGTGGAACTTCTGGAGTCCCCAGGATATGACTCGGTAATGGTAGTAGTTGATTCAGTCACCAAACGAGCTCATTTTGCACCAACCCTTACTACCACCTCCACGTCCGGAACCACCCACCTTTATATCCAACATGTCTGGAAACATCATGGACTACCCTGGAGAGTGGTATCAGACAGAGGACCACAGTTTGTAGTGGAATTTACACGCAAGCTCTACCAGATCCTCGGAATTAAATTAGCAGCCACTACCACCTATCATCTGCAAGGAGACGGCCAGACGGAATGAGTAAATCAGGAACTGGAACAGTATCTCTGACTCTTTACAAACCAGCGACAAACCAATTGGGCCGAACTCCTTCCCCTTGTGGAATTCCAGTACAATAATCATGTCCACTCCGCCACACAGCACCCACCTTTCCTCCTAGGCTCTGGACAAATCCCCTGAATGAGTTTTGAACCAAGCCAACTGGAATCCCAAATGGAGTCTGTTAATGAGTTCACAGAATGAATGTGGAACACCCTAGATGAAGCGAAAGCAGCACTGGTCAAGTCTAAAGATGACATGGCAAGATATTATAATCAGAAAAGGACTTCGGCACCAGAATACAAACCAGGAGACAAAGTATACCTGGATGCCAGCGACATACAAACAACGAGACCATCCAGAAAATTGTCCCCTCAGCACCTGGGCCCCTTTCCAATCAAAGAATGAGGTCGGCAACAATGCTTACCGACTCCAACTTCCCTTGTCCATGAAACAACTCCATCCAGTCTTCAATGTGGTCAAACTGACTCCAGCCCCAATTGACCCAATCCCTGGAAGACACATTCCGACTCCTCCACTTCTGGAAATCATTGATGGAGAAGAGGGAATGGGTCGTCAAGGAAATCCTCGACAGCAGAGTTATAAACAGGAGGTTCTGATACCTCGTGAAGTGGCAAGACTTCGGAATTGAACATAACACCTGGGAGCCTTGGGAAAACATACACGCCCCTGAGTTAGTTGCAGAATTCCACAAGAAGTACCCTGGAGCTCCTAAACACATCAGGATGGCCAAATTCAAACAGTTTCCTTTTGTGCTGGGACATCACCTACCAAAGGGGGATGGATGTTAGGGGACACCCGACTTTAACCCAAACCTCAACCTTAGAATCATACACCCCACCTTTCCAACAACCTCCGACCTTCCGTCCAACTCTGCTTCCGTCACCAGTTTACCCCGAGACCCCATAGTTCCGCTCCAACTCCAATCCTCCAATTCACTCCATCTTTTATTTCTATTTTTCATATCACACCACTTCTTATTTAATTAATTAATTATTATTGTATCATTCCTTTATTTATTTTATATCTCTGTTATGTCCATATTAGTACTTAAACACCCCCAGCCTAGCAGGGATCCCCATCCTTTCCTCTTTGAATCCCCTGCTAGGTAAGTCACTTGTAGATATCTTTTCTGAAATATTATTAACTTTGGATCCCCTGCTAGCTTGACTAAGTCAGCATCGCAGTTGCCCTAACAGCCTCAACAACACTATTTGAGGCTGAAGCTGCAGGATTGTTTACAGGATTAGCATCTCTTGCCTTCTGGAGATTTCCAATTAGCTGTTTGAGCTTGAGCTCCTTTTTGGGGCATGACTGGTAAAAAGGGAAAAAAAAATATGAGAAAATTTGGTGAGTTGTAACTGTAGATTGAAGTTTTGAACAGGTATAGAGCTCTAAGATACTTGAGAAACATAATAAAAATAAAACTTACATGTTTTTAGATATCAAGAACTGCAATACCAAGATATCAGTCTCATCAGATCAAGATCAGAGCTAAATATTGAAGGTTAAGTATAATTTAGAGGTAGAATAGACTTTCCAACCAACACTATATGACTATATGAGCAATATTTGATAGCTAGGACAGATGAGAGAGCAATATAGTGGAGGTAGAAATGAAAGGAAGTCAGATTGGGGATACCAAGCAGGAATTTGGCAGCAAAACAGAAATTATCTATAAACACTATCAGGAACTCAATATAGTGCTTCAGTCCAATAACAAAGTATCATTTTTTTCATTAATTTGGACAATATCTCTTGAGCAAAATATTTTTCCTGATTTTTGGTCCTTCCTTTTATGGAAATTACACATTTATCTTGGATGAAATTTACCACATAAAGAAAGTAAGCAACAGAAATTAAAGTTCCATCCATAAGAAACATTTTATCTCACCAGAACATTTTGTGTAAATGGCTTCCTGCAGAGTCTATAAAGCTTCAAATTTAGCTCTTTTACCTTTGGCACTTTTGGCAGGGATTACTGTCACTGAGCAACATCTATACCTCTTACAAACATTTAAAACCTTGGATTGAGTTGTTTTGATACTTATGATGTGTAAAACCACCTGGGCTGGCCATTGTTGAAAGCACGATTTCCGTGGGTCACTTATTTGAGGGTGACTGTGCCACCACCACACTGCCTGAGATTGCCAACCCCCATTTAATTTAAATTTTGTATTATTTCCGAGGTCCGTCTGATGTCGAACTCATCCACACATTCATCAACTTCATTTGGCAGGAGCACGTCGATCCGAGGAGAATCGCGTCTTAAGTGGCCTCTAGGGCACCGGTCCCAGTAGGATTGATCAGCTCGGATAGAAGAGCAAGCTTATCAATATCAATTTTGGCCAAAGACCTTCCCTGGACATCTTCGACAGTGTCTAAACTTTTCTTCAATGCTGTACGCAAGCTATTTATCCACTCCAGGATAAGTACGGTTTTGAATCTGGATATAGACAGGACTAAGTATCGATGAAAACGGCTGTAATGTCATTGAAAATTTCACGTGTCTTCGTGGGCCGGCAATTAATTAATTAAGGGAAACTATTACGTGTCTTGCAATAACTTGAATAAGCTCTGTAGCGAAATAACTCCTGGTCAGGAGCCAAAAAGTAAGAACCAATTTTTGACTCGGAGGGTTTGATATATAGTCGACTCTCTCGTAACCAAGATGGACGCTCCAGGCTGTGGATTGTGAGGAAATATGAGGTTCGAGGAATATGGACTTTGACAAATACTATTACCAATATTTAACCTGTGCCGATGTATATGCCGAAGACATTGCTCACACGTTACGTTATGGCATGACTTTCACTCTGAATCGATGCCTCCGAAGCTTGATTCAAATGCCAACCCAGAACTTGGCCAGAACAGTTCCCGACAGCACAGTAAGTATATCAGAACCTCCTGACTGGTTCTGAATGCGAGAAAAGGTTGTAGGCAAACCTTGCGCTAAAATTATGTAAAGTGGCGCCCGTGTGAGAGAGTGCGTTCAGCAAGCTACTTGCTATTTACAGCCACGTTATAGAAAACTTTCAGGGATGTTCGGTAACCCTGGTCTGCTTCGTTTCAGACTTACCAGTGTCACGTCCATGTGCGCCAAAAACTTGTCGTCCTAACCTGTTGACGCGGTACATAGCACTGGCAATATGGCTCAACGACTGGTCCTCGTCGATGACACAAATTCCAATATTCAATATTCTGGTCCCTGGTTTGCGGCTCAAAACACGCAACTTAATACGGGGAATTTTGGACCGCCTTTTCAAAATACCTTACACGGTGTCAATGTCGATGCAAGCTTTTCTTATTCTTTCAGTGGTTTGTCCTTATAGTTGCTTTACTTTGGAACCTTGTTTTTACTCTGGTTGTTCTCAGGTTCGTCAGTCAGCGTTATGGGAACAAGCGTAACAACGAATTCCTCTGGGTCCCAAGATCCGACCTGGGAGTGCTTTGTCGACAATAATAGCATTGGTTGGAGGACTGTGTTGCAATACGCCGAAAACAGCTGGGTCTTTTGCCAAAATGGCCAGCTACAGGATGGACCCCATGTACTCACCGTGAAAGTAAAGGTTGCGCACCAGAATACCTTTTGGTTCGATCAGATTCAGTATCTTCCATCTTCCAGCGCATCACTGGATCAATCGCTTGTGCGTATCGATTCAAGCGACTCAGCAGTACAGTATAGTTCTGGATGGCAAGGGTTTGGTGGTATTGTTGATCTGACTCAGACCACGGGGTCAACGGTCACATACTCGTTCTCTGGTTCGTAACAATGATTTGATTCCTTTGAATCATTGAATTACAATATTCCCGTGATTTTCTAGGTACTTCCCTCACCTTCGTTGGTTATCTTCCTCCCAATTTCCCCCTCACGACTTCGTCAGCGACATACTCCATCGACGGCTCATCCCCGTCCAATTTCTTGGTGCCGAATGGCTCACCAGAGCTCTATAACCAAGTTTTATTCCAAACGGGTCAATTGTCTGCTGGACAACACAAGGTCGTAGTTACGTATCAAGGCAACTCTGGAACGGCGCCCCTTGCACTCGACTACTTCGTTGTTCAAAATGCACCGTCTTCTTCGGGCTCTTCGCCAACCGGCGGCAACGTTCTTACTCTGTCTCCGTCATCAAGCACAGCAGGCGCCAGCAGCGGCGGTACGGGTACCACGAATTCCGCCGCAAGTGTGAAGGGCACACAGACAGCCACGAACACGGCATCCAGTGATATTCCCCTTAGCAGTCACATTCCCGGTGAAACTTCTGCCGGCGCTGCCGGCTCTATCTCTTCCAGTGTTTCCTCGAGCGGTTCGAGCAGTTCGGGCAACTCTTCTGATTCAACGTCCACCTTGGGATCGACAGGTTCTTCGACCGTCACGAAGATGCCCCTAGGAGCTATCATCGGTGGTGTGTTAGGCGGGGTCATCCTACTCCTACTTCTCCTAATCTTGTTCCTCTTCATTCGCAAACGTGGTAGTCAAGGAGCAAAGCGGCTGAGTGAAAAGTTTCACATAGGCGATTCTCAAAATACTGTGGATCCTTTCACCGTCCCCCCTAACCCCCCAATACCCGCTTTGCAGTCCGATAGCTACGCTTCTGAAGGCAAGCATCTGACTTCTCAACCCATGGCTACAAAGTTCGCCCAAGGGAGAAGTCCGACTAGCGCCCAGAGCACATCCAGGAACTTGAGCTCCACATCTCCTCCAACGGACGTCTCAAGCTCTGCATCGGGTAGTGGAATGCCAGTTTTGACTCCCTTACGAAATCCCTCTTCAAGTTCGCCAGCAACGACCTCCTCTCCTAGTGTACCTGATGCCGCCTCGCAAACCAACCTCATTGATGATACCATGACTAAAGCTCAAGAGGCGGAAACGGCGCAACGATCAGCGTCTCCACAAGCTGGCGATGCCAGGTTCTTGCGGCATCAGGACAGTGGTATACGCTTACCGCCTGTTCGGGACAGTCTTGTTGAATTACCTCCATTGTATACACCTGGTTGATGTTTGCTTTCTTTAAACTTTCTGTCGTTTTTTAAATCATTGGGGGTCAACTTTTCTTTCTCTTTGCCTTTGCTTGCAATTTAAATGCATTCTCTCGGTTTTTTTCAGATATTTTTGTTAAACTTTCCAGTCGCTACTTTTCCTTGCTTGCAAGATATATACATACCAGATATTTTATTTACGTTTTAGTTCATTGTTTGGTACTAGGTTCCGATTATAAAAAGAAACAATTGCCTTTGTATCCAGAGAAATGTCAACCCTGTTCATCACGTGATCGACTTATTCTTTATACTTATAATATATCTTCGTCCTTTCCTCCCAGTTGTTACCTTCATCCTGACCCTGAGGTATGTTACCCTCGCTATTATAACACTACGTTATATAAACGTCTAGATTAACAAAAAGAAACTGCCAGGATTTTGCGTCGCCGGACTGAATGTGGGAGATATCCTTGAAGTGTTGCTGGAAGTTCCAAGGTAACTAGGAGACGTCTTATGTTTAATACAGTCACTTTAACTTGGACGTGTCGGAAAACCGGTGTCCGTATCAACCAACTTCTATAGGCTTGTACTATGAAGTAACCTACGACCATGGCCTTCAATAAAAGGACATCCATTCATGGACTTACTTTAGTCTTTTCCCTGCCGATTCTCCCCTTTCAAGTACTCGAGATATGTCTCAGCGTCTAGTCCTCGTCGACGACACAAATCCCAATATTCAATATTCTGGTCCTTGGTTTTCAACTCAAAATACACAGCTTAATACGGGAGATTTTGGAACCCCTTTTCAAAACACTTTACACGGTGTTAACGTCGATGCGAACTTTTCTTATTCTTTCAATGGTTTGTCCCCGATAGCTGCTTTGCTTTAGAGATTTTCCTATTTACTCGATGGTTATATTTTCAGGGTCGTCAGTCACCGTTCTGGGGACAAGCACAGTACCAGATACCAATTTCCTGTCTGGGCCAGATCTAAGCTGGGAGTGTTTTGTCGACAATAGTAGCATCGGTTCTTTGCCTGTGATATCCTACGCAGAAAACAACTGGGTCTTTTGCCAAAATGGCCAGTTACAGGATGGACCTCATGTACTCACCGTGAAAGCAAAAGTGTCGAACCAGAAGACCTTTTGGTTCGATCAGATTCAGTATCTCCCGTCTTCCAATGTATCACTGGATGAATCGATTGTGCGTATCAATTCAAACGACCCAGATATACAATATAGTTCTGGATGGAAAGAGTTGAATGGTGTTGTAAATCTGACTCAGACCACGGGGTCAACGATTACATACGTGTTCACTGGTTCGTAACCACTGAATTTGATCAATGATTTGGATAATAATTTTTCCGTGATTTTCTACTAGGTGTTTCCCTTTCCTTTGTTAGTTTTCTTCCTGATAAATTCCCCCTCACTCCTTCATCGACAACGTACTCTATTGACGGCAAAGCCCCGGCCAGTTTTTTGGTGCCGATTGGTTCACCAGAGCTCTATAACCAATTTTTATTTCAAACTGGTCAATTGTCTGCTGGACAACACAAGCTTGTAGTTACGCATCAAGGCAACAATGGGTCAGCGCCTCTTGTACTCGATTACTTGGTTGTTCAGAATGCACCGTCTACTTCTACGTCTTCTGCTCCTACCGGCGCTACCTCTACCGCCAGTGTTCCGACGTCAAACATAGGCCACAAGAAATCGCCTCCAATAGGTATCATCATTGGTGTGGTATGCGGGGTCATTGTACTTGTACTCCTGTTACTCTACATTCGTAGACGTAACAATCGGAAAAAACGGAGGCTAAGCGAGACCTCATACCTTCCCATTGACGTTCATGTCGTGTATCCTTTCACCGAGTCTTTGCATCCCCAAAACACTTCTGAAGGCCAGTCTCTTACTTCTCGGCCCTTCGCTAAAGGGGGACAAGCCAGCGATTCCCCTCAGAGCACGTCTATTAACATGAGACCCACATCTCCTTCGGTGGATGCTCCATTCTCTGGACCGAGTGGTGGAATGTCAGCTTCGATTCCACTGGCATTCCGAAATCACCGTTCGTCACCACTGGCAGAGATCACCTCTCCACTAGCATCTCTTGTTAGAGCGCGAACCCATCGCATCGATGCTGCCAGTCGAGACGCCGAAATGATGATACCCTTGTTACGACGATCAGCGTCTCTACAAGGCAGCGATACTGGATTATTACGACATGAGGATAGTGGTTTTCGCCTGTCATTCATTCAAGACAGCCTTATCGATTTACCACCCCCAATGTACACAACTCATTGACATTCATTTCTCGATTTAGGACCTTTCCTATCTCAAAATAAATGCATACCCCTCATTCTTCTAGTTACTCGTACATTCCTGCTTTGATTTACGTGAACTGTTTTGAAGTTATTAGGTCACTGGGATGCGGAGTACATAGCTTGTACATAGCATTATATTTACGGATTTGAAAAAAATAAAATACAAATAATAACATGGTATGTATACTCTGTGACAAAAAAGGGTCGCTGTTTCCCCAGGCACTTTTCTCCTTCCTACCCCACAGCAGCTCCCTGGAGTATTTTCAGGCAAGGTGAACAATCATTGGGAGTGGATTGGGGGATATGAAAGCACTTCGTTCGCCTTTGGTTAACGACGATCATGAGTGTGAACGTGAACTTGACCAAGGGCTGGTTGTTGGATTGGCGATAGGTACGTGTTGTTTTTCCGTTTCGACTCTGTATGTAATTACCTACCTTGTTTATTCTAGGTCCAACCGCGGCTTCAGGTTCAAATACCACCCTGACCGAGTCTGAGTGCAGTACTGCCACCCTCAAACACAGGTACCAGTTCGACAGTCCGGCCAGAAATCCAGTTACATCAACAGCAGCTACTACTAAATCACAGTCTACGCTTTACGATCGCATCTCATTCTGGTGCTCCGTCCAGTGGGTCAGGGATCAGATAGTTCTTACGTCCAAGTAATTCAAGCACCTGAAAACCACAACGACAACCACCTAACTCGCTACCTGCCATTCCACGTACATTTTCTCAGCCATCTTTGATGATGATGAACATCAAGTTCTGTGAATGTACATCAATGGCCAGTTGTTCATTGGAGTGGCCAGTGATCGTTGTTCGAAGTCACTGGCCAAAGCCTCGAACCTCTTTCTCAAACACTCCTTAATTCTGGCTTGGGAACCTGGTCAAACCAATGTTCAAGGTCAGACAAAGGTCGGAACTTACTGTCGGCTGTGTGCATTAATCTTCCTACGCCTTTCAGCCTTCTTCGCTAATAATACGTTCCATGCTGCATCCAGATCAGACATTGCGCGGTACGATTAAAGCAGAGGCTGAAATTGGTCGGGTTACTGGGGATTTGGGGAAGTGTTGGCATTGACGCCTGAGGACGGCAAGGTTCCCAGGTTTTTGAGATTGCGAGGGAAAAGCTACGGTTACAAGGTCCTTTATCAACTCTTTGCCTGGCCCTTCCCGTCACCCAAAGGATGACCAACATGTTCTTATTCATCGTACGTTTTCTCTTTCAAATCTCTCGCAAACCTCAACTAAACCCGTCGAAATCCAGTTGGGTTTGAACACGCTCATCCGACAGGATCAGACCTTGTATCGATATCTGGTGATGCAGTTCACGCGAGACCGCGGAGCGAGTAAGTGTTTATGAAATGCAGAGAGAAACTGTTGATCCTATTTGAGGACGAACACCAAGGTTTCAAAGACAACCTCAATGCGATCTCTTCCTCCTCAAACGTTTTATACCTTCTTCGTCTCCAAACAACCCACTCTGATCGAGATCAACGACATCCATCAAGTGATCTTCTCTCCCGTGGGCGCTGGTGCCGGAATCTCAACTGGACAAACCTTCGACCTTAGAATCGTCGCTAGGAGTGGTCCAGAACCCAATTGTACATTTATCAATAGGGATGAACATGAAGAAACCGAGAGGTATTTGAAGGATAAAAAAAGTGAGGGTGAGGAATGAGATAGTACCTGACGCCGATCTATTACTTGCTGCGGTTGCCGACGATGACGACGATATGCAGAATGCCATCAGTTCAGATTCTGATTCCGGAAAATCTGGACAAAAGAAGTTTTCGAGGGTAGCGAGGAAGGATCGTGGGTGTTGTTCCTTTATTTGATGATCTTTTCTTTCTTAGATCCTGATGTTGCCTTTTCATAGGATCTTGAAGGCTCCGGCTCTGATTCTGGATCCCCCGAGCGATAGTGATTCAGACCCTTCCGGTGCTAAGACAGCGTCGGACGCTAGTGGAGATATCGCTTCGATCAGAGATGCTAAAAAGGGGGGAAAAAAGCAAAGGACGGCAAAGAAAACGTCCAGATACGTCTTCTGGGGGCAAGGTCAAAAAGCCGACGAAAAACTGCAGCTTCCGTTGCTGATAGCGACGCGGACGAAAATGACAGCAAGGCGAAGGCGAAGCCCAACGCCACTGCTGGTGGTGCAGATGGACCGCCGAAGCCCAAGTCCAAGCCTAAAGCGAAAGAGGGTTTGGACGACGACGCAACGGATGTGGATGAAGAACACCGAAACCGAAATCAACGCCCAAGAAGATGAAGAAGGACGACGATGGTGTGGTGGATGTCGACGATGAGGACAGACCCCACCCGAAACCTAAACCGAAGAAGGAAGTGTGAAGATGAAGCTGAGCCTCCCAAAAAGAAGTTGAAGAAGAGGGGTTAATTTTTTGTTTTCGTATCCTTGTTTCTCATCTTTCGACCACGGTCTGGCGTCAAATGCATCTTTTTATATCTTCAACCATGGCAGGCCCAGGGCATAACCGTCGTTTATATAGAACGGTTATCTCAAACTCGCTTGGCAAATCTAAAGAATAATAACAAGTTTTCTCGAAGACAAGTCCAACATGAATCAAAAGCTAGTACTTGTTCGAAAAGACAAAAAATAATCAACTAAGTAGAGCCGCTTTCCAAGATGCATGCCGGGCTGGCCAACTGCTACCGTTCCGTCCAAGGGCTACGGTACCTGTCCCTTTTGCGTGAGGACTTCTTTGACTGTTTTCCAAAAGGTTTTTTTGGGTACAATGGTTTGATTCATGATTGGAGAAATGGACGGAAATTGCGTCGTGTTGTCTGCTGAAGGAATTTGGATCTGGGAGCATATTGTAGCGTTTTCACGTGACAGTGATCTACCAGTAGAGGGCGATTATATTCCTTCTTCAGAAGCAAATTAACGTGTTTAAGTTGGCGACAAAGAAAAGTAGGGCGACCAACCAAACAATCAGCGAACAAAGTTCTGGAACAAAGGCAATATAGGCAGCCTTTCGGAGCATGAGGATTGGTCGGACTTTGAACTTACCTAAGGAAGACTGCAGCACTTAGATAATCAAGAGCGTCTTGCTTCTTGCCTCTCATCACCCACCTTGACGGCTGTGTATCGAGCACCATGAAGCGCATTTTCAACAAATACAAGAAACCAAAATATCCATCTGTGAACACCGATGCTTCTGATTCAAGGTCTCGGCCAGCAACTTCAACATCGATGGCAATCATAACTAACACCGCTAATCCCATGCCATCCGTCCCCACTAGTGCTGCGACTGCGAGTCTTGAGGTTATTCAAGCCACTGGTGTTAGCGTTACTGTGAGTTTTCGACTCGGGCCCAGCACATCGATAATAATTAGCATATTTACACAATCGTCAATTAGACTGGGCATGAACGCCAACTCTCCGCGTCGGTTTCCGGTTCGCTAACCAATGATCGTGCTCCTGTATCACGTCTGGAAGACTCCCCACCTGATACCATAACGAAAGCCAACTCTGGATCTACGGAATTGGAAAAAGTGAGTTACTCACACCCTGCGACCCCTGCTCGGCTATTCCTGATGATCAACAGACTCAGCCGTCTGGCTCGGGTTTCTTTGCGAATGCCCAGAATGTACTCATTACTGGTGGCACTTTCGTAAGTCTTTTTCGTGGACTGTGTACATCATTTAGCAATAATTGCATGTAGTTTAACATTAACGTTCTCCCTGCCAATGCTGGTGAAGGACAGGCGAAGATCCCCGTGCCTCAGAAACCAAACTCGAGTCAATTCTTTATCGGACGGACAGATGCACTTGACAAGCTCCGAAGTATTTTTGTTCATCATGCTGATACTGGACTGATGTCGAGGCGCTCTTGTCTCTTATGGGGAATGGGAGGAATTGGAAAGACCCAGATCTGTCTCAAGTTCATGGAAGAAATGTCTAACAAGTAAGTGTCTTCACCCACTCACAACACTGGTCTTATTTTTTGCTCTAGTTTTTCACATGTGTTCTGGGTTGATGCCTCCTCTGTTGAGAGTATAACAATGTCTCTCAAGGGGATATCTAGTATTCCTGCTGCCAAAGCTTCTGGTATGGATGACTCAGTTCAGTCTACTCTCCAGTGGATATCTTCTATCCAGGAGGAATGGTTGATTGTCTTTGATAATGCTGATGATCCTCCTCCAGAGGTGGTGGCCAAGTTCATTCCTTCAGGTAACAGAGGTAATATTCTGATTACTAGTAGAAACAGATCCATGGGAAGGGTCATATCATTTAAGAACATGATTGAGATCTGTGAAATGGAGGAAGCAGATGCTATATTGCTGCTCCTCAAGGCTAGCTATTTGGATCAGGATCCATTAGCTGAGCATTTGGATGCTGCTAAGAATATTGTTGTTGCACTTGGCTGCATCCCCCTTGCTGTTGAGCATGCTGGTGCTTATATTGAAGCTGGGAACTGTGATATCAACAGATATCTGAGACAATTCTCCTTGCATCGTCAGACTCTTATGTCAGATGCTACATTCACAGGAGCATCAGATTATAATGAGACAGTGTATGGGACTTGGGATCTATCTTTCAAAGAAATAGAAAAGAGAGCCAGTGGAAAATCCAGTGTTGGAAATGCACAAGGAGCCCAGGCTGCAATTCTAATTCTTCAAATATGTGCTTTCTATCATCATAGCAATATTTCTAGGGACATATTCAGATCTGCTGCTGAGGAGTCCAAGAAATATGTTGTTGATAGTGCAGTAGCTGAAAGGTTACCTCAGGCAATCACTTTGCTAGATCATACTCTACTTGAATTGGACAGTGATGGTCAATGGGATGACTTTATCTTTGGACAAGGCATTGGTGTGCTTCTGTCATTCTCCTTGATGAGAAGAGGACAATCATCTGAAATGCTGTCTATTCATCCCTTGGTGCACTGCTGGAGTCGTGAGCAAATGTTGAAATATGAGCAGCAAAGAATGTGGCAGATAGGAAGCATAATATTGTCCTGTGCAATCCCAGACAGATTTTCAAGTCAGGATTATGCATTACGGCGATTAATCCTTCCACATATCAGGGCAAATGAGTTACATGGAAGGCAGATGGGACTTATCAGGGATTACTATGATGATAAATATACCAATTTTGCACTAGTACTGAGGGAAAATGGAGATTGGAACAGTTCAGAGCAATTTCAGGTTCAAATCATGGAGATGAGGAAGAAGGTACTTGGTGCAGAACATCCAAGTACCCTCATGGGCATGGGACATCTAGCAAACACATACTGTAATCAAGGAAGATGGAATGAGGCAGAGAAGCTGGAGGTTCAGGTTATGAACATGAGGAAGCAAGTACTTGGTGCAGAACATCCAGACACACTCTTAAGCATGGGAAATTTAGCAAACACATACCGTACCGTAATCAAGGAAGATGGAATGAGGCTGAGCAGCTACAGGTTCAAGTCATGGATATGAGGAAGGTGCTTGGTGCAGAACATCCAGACATGCTCTTAAGCATGGGAAATCTAGCAAACACATACCGTGATCAGGGAAGATGGAATGAGGCAGAGCAGCTACATGTTCAAGTCATGGACATGAGAAAGAAGGTGCTTGGTGCAGAACATCCAAACACCCTCATAAGCATGGGAAATCTAGCAAACACATACCAGAATCAAGGAAGATGGAATGAGGCAGAGCAGCTAGAGGTTCAAGTCATGGACATGAGGAAGAAAGTGCTTGGTGCAGAACATCCAGACACACTCTTAAGCATGGGAAATCTAGCAAACACATACCGTAATCAGGGAAGATGGAATGAGGCAGAGCAGCTAGAGGTTCAAGTCATGGACAAGAAGAAGAAATTGCTTGGTGCAGAACATCCAAGCACCCTCCTTACCATGGGAAATCTAGCAAACACATACCGTAACCAATGCAGATGGAATGAGGCTGAGCAGCTGGAGGTTCAAGTCATGGATATAAGAAAGAAAGTGCTCAGTGCAGAACATCCAGACACCCTCATAAGCATAGGAAATCTAGCAAACACATACCACAATCAAGGAAGATGGAATGAGGCTGAGAAGCTAGAGGTTCAAGTCATGGACATGAGGAAGAAGGTGCTTGGTGCAGAACATCCAGACACACTCTTAAGCATGGGAAATCTAGCAAACACATACCGTAAACAGGGAAGATGGAATGAGGCAGAGCAGCTGGAGGTTCAAGCCATGGACATGAGAAAGAAGCTGCTTGGAGCAGAACATCCAAACACCCTCATTACCATGGGAAATCTAGCAAACACATACCGTAACCAATGCAGATGGAATGAGGCTGAGCAGCTGGAGGTTCAAGTCATGGATATAAGAAAGAAAGTGCTCAGTGCAGAACATCCAGACACACTGTTAAGCATAGGAAATCTAGCAAACACATACCATAATCAAGGAAGATGGAATGAGGCTGAGAAGCTAGAGGTTCAAGTCATGGACATGAGGAAGAAGGTGCTTGGTGCAGAACATCCAGACACACTCTTAAGCATGGGAAATCTAGCAAACACATACCGTAATCAAGGAAGATGGAATGAGGCAGAGCGGTTGGAGGTTCATGTCATGGACATGAAGAAGAAATTGCTTGGTGCAGAACATCCAAGCACCCTCATAAGCATGGGAAATCTAGCAAGGACATACAACAATCAGGGAAGATGGAAGGAGGCAGAGCAGCTGGGTATTGAAGTCCTGGACATATGGAAGAAAATCCTTGGTGCAGAACATCCAGACACCCTCATAAGCATGGGAAATCTAGCACACACATACAATAATCAAGGAAGATGGAATGAGGCAGAGCAGCTGGAGGTTCAAGTTATGGACATGAGGAAGCGAGTGCTTGGTTCAGACCATCCAGACACACTCTTAAGTATAGGAAATCTAGCAAACACATACCGTAATCAAGGAAGATGGAATGAAGCAGAACAACTGGAGGTTCAAGTTATGGACATGAGGAAGACAGTGCTTGGTACAGAACATCCAGACACACTCTTAAGCATGGGAAATCTAGCAAGTACATACCAAAATCAAGGCAGATGGAATAAGGCAGAGCAGCTGGAGGTTCAAGTTATGGACATGAGGAAGCAAGTGCTTGGTGCAGAACATCCAGACACACTCTTAAGCATGGGAAATTTAGCAAACACATACCGTAATCAAGGAAGATGGAATGAAGCAGAACAACTGGAGGTTCAAGTCATGGACATGAGGAGGACAGTGCTTGGTGCAGAACATCCAGACACACTCTTAAGCATGGGAAATCTAGCAAATACATACCGTAATCAAGGTAGATGGAATGAAGCAGAGCAGCTGGAGGTTCAAGTCATGGACATGAGGAAGCAAATACTTGGTGCAGAACATCCAAGCACCCTCATTACCATGGGAAATTTAGCATACACATACCAGAATCAAGGAAGATGGAATGAGGCAGAGCAGCTAGAGGTTGAAGTCATGGACATGAGGAAGCAAGTGCTTGGTGCAGAACATCCAGACACACTCTTAAGCATAGGAAATCTAGCAAATACATACCGTAATCAAGGAAGATGGAATGAGGCAGAACAGCTGGAGGTTCAAGTCATGGACATGAGGAAGCAAGTGCTTGGTGCAGAACATCCAGACACACTCTTAAGCATGGGAAATCTAGGAAACACGTACCGTAATCAAGGAAGATGGAATGAAGCAGAACACCTGGAGGTTCAAGTCATGGACATGAGGAAGAAAGTGCTTGGTACAGAACATCCAGACACACTCTTAATCATGGGAAATCTAGCAAGTACATACCGTAGTCAAGGCAGATGGAATGAGGCAGAGCAGCTGGAGGCTCAAGTTATGGACATGAGGAAGCAAGTACTTGGTGCAGAACATCCAAACACCCTCATTACCATGGGAAATCTAGCATACACATACCAGAATCAAGGAAGATGGAATGAGGCAGAGCAGCTAGAGGTTCAAGTCATGGACATGAGGAAGCAAGTGCTTGGTTCAGACCATCCAGACACACTCTTAAGTATAGGAAATCTAGCAAACACATACCGTAATCAAGGGAGGTGGAATGAAGCAGAACAACTGGAGGTTCAAGTTATCGACATGAAGAAGACAGTGCTTGGTGCAGAACATCCAGACACACTCTTAAGCATGGGAAATCTAGCAAGTACATACCGTAATCAAGGCAGATGGAATGAGGCAGAGCAGCTGGAAGTTCAGGTTATGAACATCAGGAAGCAAGTACTTGGTGCAGAACATCCAAGCACCCTCATTGCCATGGGCAATCTAGCATACACATACCAGAATCAAGGAAGATGGAATGAGGCAGAGCAGCTGGAGGTTCAAGTCATGGACATGAGGAAGCAAGTGCTTGGTGCAGAACATCCAGACACACTCTTAAGCATGGGAAATCTAGGAAACACATACCGTAATCAAGGAAGATGGAATGAAGCAGAACAGCTGGAGGTTCAAGTTGTGGACATGAGGAAGACAGTGCTTGGTACAGAACATCCAGACACACTCTTAAGCATGGGAAATCTAGCAAATACATACCATAATCAAGGCAGATGGAATGAGGCAGAGCAGCTGGAGGTTCAGGTTATGAACATGAGGAAGCAAGTGCTTGGTGCAGAACATCCAGACACACTCTTAAGCATGGGAAATCTAGCAAACACATATCATAATCAAGGAAGATGGAATGAGGCACAGCAGCTAGAGATTCAAGTCCTGGCTATACAGATGAGAGTGCTTAGTGTGGAACATCAGGGAAGCTTGAAAGAGGGGGAAGTAGTTGGAGCTTGAATTCATAAATTCAAGGATAGTCATTGATTGTCACAGGTGAGTATGGTACTAATCAGGGTATTGCACAGAAATAAACTGATCTATATTTTAGAAAATTGTTGTCCCATTGTCAAAGTATAGATATGTTTTTAGTTCAATTTATTATGAATGACTGGTATGCTCACTGGACCCTTACTGTTTCTCCCTTCATTACTATTACCTTCCTACCCTTTGCCCTTATCCCCTACCCTTTGCCCTTATCTGTACTATACTTAGCCTTACCCTTTACCCTTTCTGACTTGTTACCTGTTCATGGACCATCAACTCAATTATGCCTCATAGTCCTAGTATATAAGAGCCATACCCATAGCTGTTGTTCCTGTAGTTAAAACCTATTGTATCTATATGGTCTTAATCTACTAGCTTGCTCAATAACTGGCCCTCAGTCTAGTAAGGGGATACAGACAACTTGGTGCAACTAAGCCTCTAGTTCTTTGGTCTATTTCACTCAGTACTGAATGCAAGTGCAAGCTTATAGTCACTGTCACCCTTTCTATTTTCATGAGAGAAATTATTTGGAAATGAGAAAACATCTCTAAAAATAAGTTTTTCTAAGGGAAACACCACCTGGTGCCTGCGGTGTGTAACACAATTCAATTGAAATTTCAGAGATGTTTTCAAAGAAGAAATTACCTTTTAATTTCTGTTGAGAATATCCAAAAATGTACAGTTAGTCACCCTTAGTTTCAAGACTTTACACTCACCCACCAGTCCGATCGGAATCCGATCGGACTCCGAGTAATCCGAGTAGTCCGAGTAAAAACATCAAAAGTCCGAGTTCAGTCCGAGTCAGTCCGAGTTCAGTCCGAGTTCAGTCCGAGCTGAGTCCGAGCTGAGTCCGAGTCCAAGTAAAAAATTACTTGGACTCGGACTCAGCTCGGACTCAGCTCGGACTGAACTCGGACTGCATCAGGAAAAATGATTTTGACACCTTTAGTGCATCCTGGTGCATTGACCATCTGGATTAAATCACATCAGATCTGAGAAAATAGAGACCTACTAGCTACTTCTGTTAAGGTTTGGTTAAGGTTTGGTTAAGGTTTGGTTAAGGTTTGGGTTAAGGTTTGGTTAGGGTTTTATTAAGGTTAGGGAGGTATATAGTTTCCATTCTGCTCAGATCTGCTCAGAATGCCTGCCAAATCTGCTCAGATCTGATCAGATCTGGTGGATCACAGCAAAGACCTCAAATTTTCATATAGAATGTTTAACTGCCGTGTCCAGGAAAGTATTTTGCAATTTTCTCAATAAGGAGAGCTGCTATTAATAGAATTTAAACATATTCAGGGTCCTAAAACAATTCTCTACCATTTTTAAAAAATTTCCTTTTTTGGAATCTTATGTAATCTACTCTGACCCACCATATGCTTGAAATCATGCTTATCTGTGATCATGTGACCAATGGTCTGTGTGGGAAGAGGACAAACATGGGTACAAACATGGGTACAAACAAGTAGTCTAAGCAATTTACTTGGACTAAGTCTGAGTAAGTCCAATCAGAATCCAATCGGAATCCGATGACACACAGTCCGATCAGATTCCGAGTAGTCCGAGCAATTTACTCGGACTGAACTCGGACTGGGCTCGGACTCAAAATTTGAAAATGGCTGGTGCTCCAGCCAAATTTGAGTCCGATCAGAATCCGATCAGAATTAGTGGCTTAGTGTAAAGACCTCCTTAGTTTACATCATATGACTGTCAGGGGATCTCCCTTTGGTCCTACCCTATGCCTCCCAGTCTGTGCATAACACCACCCATCACCTCAATCTCATCCATCATATGACAACCCTGCATTATCACCCAGGCCTAAGGCACTACCTGACACCCTCTGTCACTATGTGACATCCCATCATGAGCTTACTACCCTAGCGCCTACCCTTACCCGTCTCCTGGACCTAGATCTGTAGTCTTAGTCATTATGCCTTAGTCATGAGGCCAGTTAGCTATCTGCTTAGTAGTGTTGCTGATGGCTCGAGCTGCTTTTCTATCTTGCTAAATAAATTTTGTAAAATCACCAAAATATTTGAGTAGCTAGATCACCTCAGGAGCCGAGGGGTCTTCTGCCAACATTAAGCGATAGGAGCCGAATTTCCCATGCTATTTGATCGGTTCTGAAGTGGCTTGAATTGAGCCACTTCAGAACTGATCAAATAGCATGGGAAATTCCGCTCCTATCGCTTAATGTTGGCAGAAGACCCCTCGGCTCCTGAGGTGATCTAGCTACTCAAATATTTTGGTGATTTTACAAAATTTATGGGGTTATCCAAGAGCATGAATGTAAGGACGGCCGTTCTACAGCTTGTTCCCTAACAATGACAGTGACAGAACTAGATGTAAGGTTGTGGAATACATCATCACAATACAGATTCTCAGTCTATTGTTCAGCCCTCTCACTGCTGGCACAGGAGTATTGACAGCTAATGAAAATGTTGGGGAAATTTTTTGATCATTGTTTACATTTTGCAATCATTTGCATTGGGTAATAAATAATTTAAAAATGAATTGTTTCCCTGATGGGAAATTCATTGTAGTATCTAACATACAAGGTTAATTTTGTCAATTGTAAAACTGATTGTCTTGGTCAAATTTGCAGGACTTGAAGATAAATGAAGAAGGAAAAGTGTCCAAAATTTGCCAAAATAGGATATGAAACAATTGTGGGAAGTAAAAAATCCAAAAAAAATGATACACATGTCCAAAAAGTTACAACCCAAGAATGAAAGATTCATCAACACATTTTGGTAATAATGGAATATTTTAGTACTTTACAGTGCCCCATGGTTCTGAGTGGAATCTGAGTGGAGTCTGAGCATTCCAAGTGCATTCCAAGTGGATTCTGAGCAGAGTCTGAGTGGAATAATGGATTCCAAATGGAGTCCACAGAAAGGTATATAAGGCAGCCAACAAGGGACCTATAAGGTAGTTTCATGAGGCATTCCTTATTGTTAGCAGGAATAGATTTTGGATCAGGGCGATGTAGCTTCAGACCAGGGTCCATTGGAGTAGATAATGGGGAAGGTGTCTGTCTGGTCAAATTGTGAGATCACCTTGTCAATGAGAGCCATTTGGGACAAGTAGATTGTCTTGGAGGGGGTGTCTCAACAAATGCCAATACTGACACAGAACTTCAGTTCACCCAGGTCCAATATCATCCATACAGTCTTCATTTGTTCCTTAAAATAGGTATTCTCAGAGGTCAGGTGTGCAATAGAGAGTAAATTGTCAACATGAACAGCAGCAACAACATACCCTTTGGACCACTTCCTATAGTATATACAGGATTCAGAAGATAGCCATTTGAACCCCCAAGAGAGCATCACTGAGTTTATTGTTTGGTTCCAAATTCTTCTGCTCTGTTTCATTCCATGTAGTCCCTGTTTCAGCCTCCATACCCACATCTCCTTGCCTGGTTCTTCAAATCCCTCTGGTTGCTGCATGTATTGTACCTTATCTTCAGGTAATAGTCCATATAGGAAGGCAGTTTTGATGTCAATTTGTTGAATATCCCAGTTCTTGAAGGCAGTGATGTGTAAGAGTATACACCATGATTCCACGCATGCAGAAGGTGAGGTAGTAGATGTGTAATTGCATCTGTAGATTTGTTTGAAGCCTTTGAATACCGGCCTAACTTTCCAGTGAATTGATTCCCCTCATTTGTTGTATTTCAGGTGGAATACTGGTCATCCCTTGTGGACTTTGCAGTCCTGTGGGACATCAGTAGGTGATATCAAATCATAGACTCCCATCTCATTAAGTGACTTTAGCTCATCTTGATAGCCTGCTTCCCATTTGTGTGTGTTCCTAGATGACTTTGCTTGTTCCCAAGTGTTTGGTGTTTCATCAAAGTCCAGAATGGCAGGGTCAATCTCAGATTGATTTGTCATGGCTGAAAGTAGGATGTTTGTGCATTCTGTTGGGGTAAGGCATTCATCAATGACAAGTTTTTCATATAAATCACATAACTCATTGATACCAGGTTTTTCTACCACTTCAGGGTTGTTCCTGATCTCCTCCTCACATATATCCTGCAACATCTTCTTCCTCCCCCTCTCCTCAGCTAATTGTTGTGCACTTAGTAATTGACAGGGGTAACCTTTGGGTATCTCAATGCTGACCCATACCCATACCCCTGAGACCCCTACCCATTAAACCCATGGGTTTACCCATCAAAAAAGCCCCAAAACACCCAAAACAACCCATAAATGAGCAAGATATGTGCTAAATAATATGTTATATCATTTTGGCTATATCTCCACCAATTCTCATCCATTTTGGATGTTCTAGGGCTCGTTTTGTAGGTGGCATGAAATCTGTACCTGTACCCATACTTATCTGTACCCAGCCTTATTACCTGCAGGAATTCAAAAACCTGTGGCAATCACTATGTGCACTGTCCTTTGATTCCTGAACTGCATTATCCAACCTTGCCATCTGAAAAACATCAATAGGCTTTGCTGTTCTTGATGATCAACAGGTTATTTAAGTCTTGTTTGAAACAGAAGGATTCTGTGGTTGTTGCTGACCATGATCAAGATTTGGATTGTGATCAGGTGTATCTGTCAGGCTTAGTATGTCTTTACCTTCACTTCACTCTATGATCATATCCATACCGCATTACCTTTATCCTGCACCTTGTGTACATCCCCTTATCATTGTAATAGTTGTCCCTATGCTGATGACATCATAACCAATGTTATATCTATACTTGTTATCACCCTACCTTCTATTATGTACTAGCCATATATAGTTGTATTAGCTCCCACACTTGTAGTATATAGGTGTAAGGTCACCTTAGTATTCAACTTGATTCCCAGGTCTTTACGTCCTCTAACAGTATCATGTCTTCATCATTATATGGAAGTGCAGTCAGTGATGCTGTTTGAAAGATATTGTTGATGGTAGATGGTATTGACTGGTCCTGATGGTTGTCAAGGTTATCTGGAGTAATCAGTGGTGCTGGTGTCTCATGACTTTCAATGAATTTAACATGATACAAATTGTACATTCACTGATCTTCTTGGTTCCAGAACAAATAAGATTTGGATTGCATCTTGTAGCGGACAAGGATGCATTTGATGTTGAAATTATCAGTTACAGTGCGAGCTGATCGTATCGATATGGACCAGAGTAGATAGCAGGAATAAGTAGCCAATAGCGATATGTACTCGTATCTACATAGCCACGACACATATGTATAAGTACTAAACCTTTGGGGACGGAATACCCCATCGGTTTGAACCAATATACTGCGGATTCCCCCTCTAGCTTAAGCTCCACATCGTTAGCGCTCTCGTCTAGATACGTATACTTCAAACCGACATTACAAATTTCAACATTTGATAGACCATTGTTACATTCCGTCATACGTTACTCTGGTCCAACTCCATCGGAGTTGTCTCCGGTAGTCCGTACTCCGTTCCAGTACTTTCCCTTGCCTCCGGATTTACTCCTTCTATGTCCAACTCCGAGACTTCTCCGTATCATTCCGGCTCTTCCGACGTTACTCCAAACTCATTTCCACATCTTTGTCACAACCACTATTTCTTTGTCATCACTTTCCCACCATCAGTCAGCACACCAGCTATGGATTATTCACCCCAAGAATGCAGGACCTTCTGGGAGCAGAACGCAGCATTTATATTTATATTTTATATTTCGGATGCTATTCCTTTTATATTTAAGTACTCGAAACTTGTATGTTTTCCTCAGTTCGAATATCGACTTAGTTTCCCACTCTTGGTCTTCCTCTAAGTTCTTATTAGAATTCAACATATTTCCGACGTATAAATCGTTGTTTGTGTTGTTATAAAACACCAACCAGAGAGCAATGGACTAGTCTTTAAGTCAAAAGCCTCCCTGTTGTTCGTTTAGGGAAGGTGTAACCTTGACTTGTATCACACAGAGGTAGGGAGCAAGAGTAGAGGTGAGGAGGATGAGGATGAATGAGGAAGAGTCTTCAGTAAGACTATAGCAGTTGACAGTGGGTTGACAGTAAAGGACTGAAAAAGCGAACTCAGAGGGGTTAAGGAAGAGGATGAGGAAGAATAAGAGGGAGTCTTCAGCAAGACTATAGCAGTTGAGGGATAGGGGATAGATTGACAGTAAGGGGCAAGAAAAAGCGAACTTAAGGGAGGAATTCACTGGAATTCCACTGAGATGATGAAAGTGGGGGGTAAGAATGAATTGAACTGAACTACCTATCCTGGTACAAAAGAGCAGTATTTATACCCTAAGGATGAGGCTATGTAAAACAATAAAAAGAAAGGAAGTACGCGCTGTCAAAGGAAGAAAGATAAAGAGAGGACAGCTGCGAGAAGAAAAAGAACAATGGAAAAGAAAAAGGAACAATAAAAAGATCTGTAAAATGTCAAAGTGCGAGAGAAAAGAAGAGAAGGCAGTGTACATAGTCCAATAGCAAAAATATATCAACTCCATAGCCGTGTGGTCATGTCAAAAATGTGAAAGGTCCTGAGTCAACACTTGAAAGGCGCAGCCTTGTTCCCGAGAAAATACTACTTGCCCATAATCCCATGTCGCGCAGCCTTGATAACACTTGACACACTGCGAGAATAATCCTCTGCTGCTGATTCATCTGCAATTCCTGCTTAGTTGTGATCCTCCTGGACTTCCTAAATTGTCATAAAGAGGGTGGGAAGGCTTCAGGTACCGCGTGAATGATGGTTTTGGCAGTGAATGATAAGATAAGAGGTAGATGAGTGAGGATAGGGGACTGAGTGAGATCCAGGAGCGAGGTATGGCAAGATAGATAGCTGAAGTGAAAACTTGTGGGTCCATAGCCACAACAACAATGACAAAGCCTCTGACATAATGGGAGATGTAGCTGATGCATCCATAAAGGGGCCGTTCTTGAAATGATGGGCCAAAGATACGATCAAACGCGAGCCGATGACCGATGCGAATAGTAGATTGATCGCTTTGTTGTATCACTAGCCAAGGGACAAACGGATGGTAGATGTTAAGGAGCATGTCGATAGTGTAAATGATAGACAACATAGTGGAGGACATTGAGGATATGATGAGCGATGAGGATGTTATCGTTGAACGAATGGTTTTGTTGACCAGGAACGCGATTCAGGGCCGCTTCCAAAATAGGTAAGCAAATTCAAAGTCCGCTTATTTTCATGATGGCGACTTTTAAGCTTTCTTCTCACGCTACCAATCAGTATTGGTGCGCGACACCGTGTTGAGTCTTTGCTTCCGGTTCCGCTCCGCTCCGTCTTACTCCGAAATCTAGGACACAAAGGTTCTGGGTAGCACAGCACATAAGCTGAGGCTAAGTCCTATCCTTTCCGTGACTCCGTTCCGTGACTCCGTCCGTTACTCCGTCTGAAACTCCGGAACAGAGTTCTCGAACTTAACAACCATTAATATATTTTGGGGTTATGCTTGTTGAGAATTAGGACATATGCACTGCAACCAATTTCCCATATATAGGAGTAGTCTGGCAGTCATCCATACCACAGCTCAAATGAAGTTTTAGAGGCATTTTTGCTGATTGTTCAGACATGGAGATGATTGGCCATTAAGTACAAATCTTCCCATAGGAAAGGGGGCAACTTGGTGTAAGATCTCATTGAGCACATTTTTCCCATGAGCATGTGGTGCAGCTGTTCAACCTTGCTGATGTGCACTGAAGTATAAGGAGCAGTGAACTCCTGTTGGATTCCTCTTGATTGTCACCATGCTTCCATTTTGTCTGATTTTAGCTCACCATTATCCATTCTATACATTCCAACTTTTATACCTGTCTCATTTTCCCTTGCAACTTCCCATTGTTTTAACCATGGAGGGGCACTGTTTTTGTTTGGTAGCATGAGTGACCAGGAATAGGATGTGAAACTGTCTATGATATTCATGATGAATACATTTCTGTTTCTGGATGGTACAGCTGTGGGACCTGTAAGGTCTACCCATACTTTTTCTAACTTCCTATTGCTCAATGCCCTGGCCCCTCCTCACGTGTCTTCAGCACAGGTGTTCTAGTCTGCTTGCTGAGGATGCATGATTTGCATTTAGAAGGTGCATTAGGGAAAGTATTAGGCATACCTTTGACCATACCTTGGCAAGCCATGTCCTGGATAACCTGGTAGTTGGTGTGGCCAAGACAACAATGCCAGGTTTCCATATCAGGACTGTGTGTAGCAGTGAAGACATGCTCAGTGCTTGCATTGTGAAGGTCAAGTGAATATAGTTTCTTCAAAGTCAGTGAACCACAAGCAATTGTCTTGTGGATGAAATAGCATGACATATCATTGAAGAGAACATTTATTTTTGAATCTTTTGTGATTGCGCTGACTGATATAAGACAGACCGTCACTTTGGGAATGTAGAGGGTGTTGTGGAGTATGAGTGTGATACAAGGTCCTATGTGGAGGTAAATGTGAATGTTGCCCATTCCTATAGCCACTACTGACACTTTTCCAACTCCTCCTACTTGTAATGGTTGTTAAGTTCAAGAACTCTATTCCGGAGTATCGGATGGAGTTTGATTGGAACGGAACCACAGAACGGAAAAGGACTATAGCCTCAGTGTATATGCTGTGCTACCCTAAACCTTCATGTCCTAATTTCGGAGTAAGAACAGAACAGAGTGGAACCAGAAGTTGCAGGAACTTAGAGGAAGAATAGGAGGAGGAAACTAGGTTGATATTCGAACTGAGGAAAACATACAAGTTTCGATTACTTAAATAATAAAAGGAATTGCAACCGAAATATAAAGTATAAATATAAAGTGCTGTGTTCTGCTCCCAGAAGGTCCTGCATTCTTGGGGTGAATAATCCATGGCTGGTGTGCTGACTGATAGTGGGAACGTGATGACAAAGAAATGGTGGTAGTGGCAAAGAAGTGGTAATGGGTTTGGAGTATAGATGGAGAAGCTGGAATGACACGGAAAGGTCTCGGAGTTGAATGTAGGAAGAGTAGTTTGGGATGTGAGGGAAAGCACTGTATGGAGTACGGACTACCGGAGACAGCTCCAATGGAGCTGGACCGGAGTAATGTATGACAGAATGTAACAATGGTTCAATTTTGTTTAATGTGTAAAAGTCAGATTCATCTGGCATGACGTAGATGGAGGCTCCACTATCAACATAGAATGGAAATTTGGTGAGGGACAACAGTGTTTGTGAACTCTGATTGAGAGTGGCTACTGTGATCTTTGTGAAATTGACTGGTTTGGAAGCTTCATCCCAGTTGATACTTGTGGTGACATTGATTAATGAGGCTGGAATGTTTGGCTCAGGAGTGGCAGAAGTTCCATAAACCTCCTCCTCAACACTTTTAAGCATGGCCATGTGAGAAAAACCATCCCATTCCAGATTGTCAGTAGTCTGAATAATCCCAGCAAACTCATTTGCAGGAGCAGCAGATGTACCCACTAGCTAGGGTATTGTCATCAACCTCAACTATGAGCACTTGTCCAGTGGCTGTAGTGATTCAAACTTTGTGTTTTGGTACTGGAGGATTAGTGTTGGTGGCACTCATACCACTCTTATCAAGTTGATGAACCACCCTTGATTCCTCAATAGTCTTGCCAGCCATCCCTCCACCCAGTGCAATGCAATATGGCTTGGTATGATGTTTCTTCTTGCAGTGAGAGCAAATGACTGGTTCCCAGCTCCTTGGGGCTGGTCTGGTACTAAGTGTGATGGCAGAGGAACCCAAAGGGGCATTGGCACAAATTACAACTAGCATTGCCCAAAAGGAGCTGGGTGTTACATTCCATCTTACGTTACTCCGGTCCAGCTCCGTCGGAGTTGTTTCCGGTAGTCCATACTCCGTACAGTGCCTTCCCTTATATCCCGAACTACTCTTTCTATGTTCAACTCCGAGACTTCTCTGTGTCATTCCGGTTCCTCCGTCTATACTCCAAACCCATTATCACTTCTTCGCCACTACCACTATTCTTTGTCATCATCTTTCCCATCATCAGTCAGCACACCAGCCATGGATTATTCACCCAAGAATGCAGGACCTTTTCCGGGAGCAGAACGCAGCACTTATATTTATATTCTATATTTCGGTTGCAATTCCTTTTATATTTAAGTACTCGAACTTGTATGTTTTCCCTTAGTTCGAATATCAACTTTGTTTCCTCCTCTTGTTCGTCCTCTAAGTCACTGAGGTCTTCCGTCTTATTACTTCTTCTTCCGTTCCAAAATCAGGACACCTTAGGAGCTGGGCGGCACAGCACACACGCTGAGGCCAACGTCCTTTCCGCTTACTGTTCCGGAGTAACTCCGACGTGACTTCCTTGTTTTAAACTTAACACTGGGTATCAGAAGTGATATAGGATGCAATATGGTGTGGCAGAAAGGGTTTATTGATAGTGGCGTTTTGCAGGTCATGTTGAATGATAGCATGGAGGTGCTCATGTCTGTCGCTAAGGGCAGACAGAAGGGTGATGAAAATCAGCATGTCTTTGGACAACCACCAGGCATATCAAATGCCCTGCCTAATGTCTTCTGTAATTTGTTGTACTTCAGTGTCCTGGTCTTTGTTGTAAGGAATACAAGTAGTAAATGTAGTACAAATTAATTCCATCTGTTTGATGGGCCCTCCCACAAGGTGAGCTGCTTTCAGTGCCTCCCAACAGTCCAGTGCAGTGGAATACTTCCCAATGAATTCCTGCTTGAAATCAGAGCAGTGCATCTTGAGGAAGGATTGAACAGTGAGGTCATTTGTAAGCCAGTTATCATAGGAGGTAGGGCATGTAAGTTCATTGGGAGGCCAGTTATGAGTGGGATCAATGTGATGGCCCAGGCCAGAAACATTCAGGCTCTGTCCCATTGTCATACTCCATTTTTCCAGTTAGCTTTTGTTCAGTCCAGTTTTTCACCAGAAAAGTGAGTAGAGAGATTTTGGAAATGGACAATGGGTTTGGTAGCATCAGTGGGGTTGACAGTAGGAGACATGGTAATGGTAGTTTCAGGAGTAGGTGTTATACCACAAAAATGTCAAGAAAAATTGTCAACTAAGGGATCAATGGGCATGTGTTGACAGACACATGTAAGATAAAATAAGATGAGTTGGTCTCCTAAAATTGATGGGTATCCGATTTTGGTAGGCCCATAACCTGTTAAAATATTATACCCTAACTAATAGCATGACACTCAGTCACTGATATTAATGACTAATATATTAGTCCACCATACCTAAATAATAGTGTGACACTAGGTACAGTAGGCATAAGTTAAGTAGGGGCTGTGCACCATACTGTAATGGTAGCCGGCCGTAGACATACAGCTGTATTTTTTTGTATTTAAGCCTTCCACGATACAGGTACGGTTTGGTACTGAACCATACCATACACCATAAAAATATGGTTCAGCAGAGTATTTTTACTGATGCCGAGCAACAATAAAGGGTCAAAAAAATAATTTGATGTTGGATTTAGCCTCTTTAGGCTAATCCAGCTCCCCCCAAGCCATTACATTGTCACCAACCCTAATATTTTGGCTGACCCATATAGGTTTATGGCTGTATTTTTGATGTCCCAAACCCTTCATGGTACAGGTACCATAGCTGTATTGGTTTGGCTATATACTGTACCCTACAGTCACAGTGCGCAGCCCTAAAGTTAAGTGAAGTATATAAAAGTGGAATGAGTTTGACATACCTCAGTCACTGATATAACAACTGAGGTATGTCTGTGTAGCAGTAAGATATTTATATGGGATAGCACAATGGGGGGCCACTTTGTAATTGTGGCACTAGTGATGGGCAGGGGTTTGGGAAACCCCTGGGGTACAAGGGTAAGGGTAAGGAGGGTCAGGGTCAGGGTACAGATTTTTTGACCCTTGAAAAACCCTTACCCTTCTGGAGGGGTCAGGGTATTTTTGGGAATTTTTATTTCTCTGATATCAGAGTGATCTAACTGTTGTGTATCTATAATATTGACTTTAAATCAGGAAAAAGGAATCTAAAGAGGTCTCACTGCTTTCACAACAATCAGCAGCTTAAAATACTAGTCAAACCCTCTCTATTTCATTTAAAATCTCTTGCTAAAAGCCTAAACACCTTTAACACCCTGAACATGTTTTAAATAATAGCTACTTTGAAGGCTCCTTTGGATTACAAAGCTTGAGGAAGGATTTGGACCAAACCCTTGCACTAAACCCTGCTGGGGTTTCTTACCCTCCAACCCCTCAGAAACCCTTACCCTTACCCTCCAAAACCCTTACCCTCAGCCAAGGGTCAGCCTAATTCCACCCCGGGGTTACCCTTGACCATCACTATGTGGCACATCAGCCATATTCACTCTGCCTTCACAGTTTATCAATATTTACGCATATGATTTTCGAAAGAAGAAGCTTGGGCATTATCTTGAGCTAGCGGAGATTAATTATATAATATTCCAGCATATTCTACATTATTTCCATTTTGTATGGTACTCCGTGATAAAGAAGGGTCGCTGTTTCCCCAGGCATTTTTCTCCTTCCTACCTCACAACCGCTGCTCCTCGGAGTATTTTCAGACAAAGTGACAAATGGGAGTGGATTGGGAGATATGAAAGCACCTCGTCCGCCTTTGGTCAATGACGATCATGAGCGTGAGTGTGAACTTGACGAAAGGCTGGGTTGCTGGATTGGCGATAGGTACGCGTTGTTTTTCCCTGTCGACTCTCTATGTAATTACCTTGTTTATTCTAGGTCCAACGGCGGCTTCAGGTTCAAGTACCACTCTGATTGCAGTACTGCCACCTCCAAACACAGGTTCTAGTACCAGTTCGACCGTTCGGCCAGAGGTCCAGTTACATCCACAGCAGCTACTACTAAATCTCAGTCTACACCTTTACGAGATCCTCGTTCCCTTCTATTGCATCTCATTCTGGCGCTTCGTCCAGTGGGTCAGACTGGATCAGATAGTTCTTACGGTCCAAGTAATTCAAACACCTGAAAACCACAACGACAACCACTTAACTCGCTACCTGCCATTCCACGTACATTTTCTCAGTCATCTCTGATGATGAACATCAAGTTCTGTGAATGTACATCAATAACCAGTTAGTTCATTGGAGAGGCCAGTAATCGTTGTTCGAAGCCACTGGCCAAAGTCGCGAACTTCTTCCTCAAGTACTCCTTCATTCTGCCTCGGGAATCTGGTCAAATCAGCGTTCAAGGTCAGGCAAAGTCGGAACTGACTGTTGTCTGTGTGCATTAATCTTCCTACGCCTTTCAGCCTTCTTCGCTAACAATACGTTCCATTCTTCATCCAGATCAGACATTCCGCGGTACGATTAAAGCAGAGGCTGAAATTGGTCAGGTTACTGGAGATTCGGGGAGGTGTTGGCATTGACGCCTGAGGACGGCAAGGTTCCCAGGTTTTTGAAATTGCGAGGGAAAAGCTACGGTTACAAGGTCCTTTATCAATCCTTTGCCTGGCTCTTCCCGTTACCCAAAGGATGACCAACATCTTCGATTCGTCGTACGTTTTCTCTTTCAAATTTCTCGCAAACATCAACTAAACCCGTCGAAATCCAGTTGGGTTTGAACACGCTCATCCGACAGGATCAGAGCTTGTATCGATATCTGGTGATGTAGTTCACGCGAGAAGAGGAGATAACCGCAGAGCGGGTAAGTGTTGATGAAATGCAGAAAGGAATTGTCGATCTTATTTACTTCAGTGAGGACGGACGCCGAGGTTTCAAAGCCAACCTCAATCCGATCCTCTTCTCTTCGAACGTTATATCTTCTTCGTCACCAAACCACCCACTCTGATCGAACGATATCCATCAAGTGATCTTCCCTCCTGTGGGTGCTGGTGCAGGAACCTCAACTGGACGAACCTTCGACCTTAGAGCTGTCGCTAGGAGTGGTCCAGAACCCAATTTCATATTTATCAATAGGGATGAACATGAAATAAGCGAGAGGTATTTGGAGGATCATGTCATCAGTTCGGATTCTGGTTGCGGCAAAGTCTGGACAAAAGAGGGTTTTGAGGGTAGCGAGCAAAGATCGTGGGTGTTGTTCCTTTATTTGATGATCTTTTCTTTCTTAGGTCCTGATGTTGCCTTTTCACAGGACGGCTCCGGCTCCGGTTCTGGATCCCCCGAGCGAGAGTGATTCAGACTCTTCCGGTGCTAAGACAGCGTCGGACGCTAGTGGAGATATCGATTTGATCAGATATGGCTAAGAAAAGAGAAAATAAAGCAAAGGACGGCAAAGAAAACGTCCAGATACGTCTTCTGGGGGCAAGGTCAAAAAGCCGGCGAAAAACTGCACCTTCCGCTGCTGATAGCGACGCGGACGAAAATGACAGCAAGGCGAAGGCGAGCCCAAGCCCACGCCTAAAGCGAAGAGGGGTTTGGACGACGACACTACGAATGTGGATGAAGATGAAGCCAAACCTGACAAACCGAGCCAAAACCGAAACCGAAACTCAAGACTTCTGCTCCAGCTGCTAGTTCTTCAATGAACCGAAATCAACGTCTGAAGAACGACGGCGACGATGAGGATAGACCCGAAACTAAGCCGAAGAAGGAAGTTGATGTTAAAGCAGAAGCTGAGCCTCCCAAAAGGGGGTTGGGGGGGATCCCTGTTTCTCATCTTTCGACCACGGTCTGGCGTCAAAATCTTTTTGTATCTTCAACTACGGCAGGCCCAGGGCACAACATTATTTTATTTTATTTTTGTCTACATACAACGGTTATCCCAAACTCTCTTGGCAGATCTAAAGTTCTAAAACAAGGGCAATATAGGCAACCTTGAGCATGAGGATTAGTCGGACTTTGAACTTACCACCGCAGCACTTAGATAATCAAGAGCGTCTTGCCTCTCATCACCCACCTTGACGGCTGTGTATCGAGCACCATGAAGCGCATTTTCAACAAATACAAGAAACCAAAACATCCATCTGTGAACATCAACGATGTTCTTCATTCAAGCTCTCAACCAGCAACTTCGACATCGAGGGCAATCATAACTTGCACCGCTAATCCCATGCCATCCGTCCCCACTAGTGCCGCGACTGCGAGTCTTGAAGTTATTCAGGCCACCGGTGCTGACGTTATTGTGAGTTTTCGACTTGGCCCAGCACATCGATAGTAATTAGCATATTTACGCAATCGTCAATTAGACTGGCCATGAACGCCAACTCTCCGCGTCAGTTTCCGCTTCGCCAACCAATGATCGTGCTCCTGTATCACATCTGGAAGACTCCTCACCTGATACCATAACGAAAGCCAACTCGGGATCTACGGAATCGGAAAAAAATGCCTCCGTGAGTTACTCGCATCCTGTGATTCTGCTCGGCTATTCCTGATGATCAACAGACTCAGCCGTCTGGCTCGGGTTTCTTTGCGAATGCCCAGAATGTACTCATTGCTGGTGGCACCTTTGTAAGTCTTTTTCATGGACTGTCTATATCATTTAGCAATAATTGGATGTAGTATAACATTAACGTTCTCCCTGCCAATGCTGGTGAAGGACAGGCGAAGATCCCCGTACCTCAGAAACCAAACTCGAGTCAATTCTTTATCGGACGGACAGATGCACTTGACAAGCTCAGAAGTATTTTTGTTCATTGTGCTGATGGTGGACTGATGTTGAGGTGCTCTTGTCTCCTCTGGGGAATGGGAGGAATTGGAAAGACACAGATCTGTCTCAAGTTCATAGAGGAAATGTCTAATAAGTAAGTGTTTTCACTCATTCACAACACTGGCTTCATTTCTTGTTCTAGTTTTTCACATGTGTTCTGGGTTGATGCCTCCTCTGTTGAGAGTATCACAATGTCTCTCAAGGGGATATCTAGTATTCCTGCTGCCAAAGCTTCTGGTATGGATGACTCAGTTCAGTCTACTCTCCAGTGGATATCTTCTATCCAGGAGGAATGGTTGATTGTCTTTGATAATGCTGATGATCCTCCTCCAGAGGTGGTGGCCAAGTTCATTCCTTCAGGTAACAGAGGTAATATTCTGATTACTAGTAGAAACAGATCCATGGGAAGGGTCATATCATTTAAGAACATGATTGAGATCTGTGAAATGGAGGAAGCAGATGCTATATTGCTGCTCCTCAAGGCTAGCTATTTGGATCAGGATCCATTAGCTGAGCATTTGGATGCTGCTAAGAATATTGTTGTTGCACTTGGCTGCATCCCCCTTGCTGTTGAGCATGCTGGTGCTTATATTGAAGCTGGGAACTGTGATATCAACAGATATCTGAGACAATTCTCCTTGCATCGTCAGACTCTTATGTCAGATGCTACATTCACAGGAGCATCAGATTATAATGAGACAGTGTATGGGACTTGGGATCTATCTTTCAAAGAAATAGAAAAGAGAGCCAGTGGAAAATCCAGTGTTGGAAATGCACAAGGAGCCCAGGCTGCAATTCTAATTCTTCAAATATGTGCTTTCTATCATCATAGCAATATTTCTAGGGACATATTCAGATCTGCTGCTGAGGAGTCCAAGAAATATGTTGTTGATAGTGAAGTAGCTGAAAGGTTACCTCAGGCAATCACTTTGCTAGATCATACTCTACTTGAATTGGACAGTGATGGTCAATGGGATGACTTTATCTTTGGACAAGGCATTGGTGTGCTTCTGTCATTCTCCTTGATGAGAAGAGGACAATCATCTGAAATGCTGTCTATTCATCCCTTGGTGCACTGCTGGAGTCATGAGCAAATGTTGAAATATGAGCAGCAAAGAATGTGGCAGATAGGAAGCATAATCTTGTCCTGTGCAATCCCAGACAGATTTTCAAGTCAGGATTATGCATTACGGCGATTGATATTTCCACATATCAAGGCAAATGAGTTACATGGAAGGCAGATGGGACTTATCAGGCACTACTATGATGATAAATATACCAATTTTGCACTAGTACTGATGGAAAACGGAGATTGGAATGATTCAGAGCAGTTTCAGATTCAAATCATAGAGATGAGGAAGAAAGTGCTTGGTGCAGAACATCCAAGCACCCTCATGGGCATGGGAAGTTTGGCACGCTCATACTATAATCAAGGAAGATGGAATGAGGCAGAGCAGCTAGATGTTCAAGTCACGGACATGAGGAAAAAAGTGCTTGGTGCAGAACATCCAGACACACTCTTAAGCATGGGAAATCTGGCAAACACATACTGTAGTCAAGGAAGGTGGAATGAGGCAGAGCAGCTAGAGGTTCAAGTCATGGACATGACAAAGAAAGGGCTTGGTGCAGAAGATCCAAGCACCCTCATAACCATGGGAAATCTAGCAAGGACATACTGTAATCAAGGAAGATGGAATGAGGCAGAGCAACTAGAGGTTCAAGTCATGGATGTGAGGAAGAAGCTGCTTGGTGCAGAACATCCAGACACACTCTTAAGCATGGGAAATCTGGCAAGCACATACCGCAATCAAGGAAGATGGAATGATGCAGAGCAGCTGGAGGTTCAAATCATGGAAGCAAGCAAGAAGGTACTTGGTGCAGAACATCCAAGCACCCTCATAAGTATAAGCAATCTTGCAAACACATACCGCAAGAAAGGAAAATGGAATGAGGCAGAGCAGCTGGAGGTTCAAGTCATGGATATAAGCAAGAAAGTGCTTGGTGCAGAACATCCAAGCACCCTCATAATCATGGGAAATCTAGCAAGCACATACCATAATCAAGGAAGATGGAATGAAGCAGAGCAGCTGCAGGTTCAAGTCATGGGTATGAGGAAGAGGGTGCTTGGTGCAGAACATCCAGACACACTCTTAAGCATAGGAAATCTAGCAAACACATACCGTAATCGAGGAAGATTGAGTGAGGCAGAGCAGCTAGAGGTTCAAGTCATGGACATCAAGAAGAAAGTGCTTGGTGCAGAACATCCAAGCACCCTTATGACCATGGGAAATCTAGCAAGAACATACCATAATCAGGGAAGGTTGAATGAGGCAGAGCAACTAGAGGTTCAAGTCATGGACATGAGGAAGAAGGTGCTTGGTGCAGAACATCCAGAGACACTTTTTAGTATAGGAAATCTAGCAAACACATACTGTAGTCAAGGAAGGTGGAATGAGGCAGAGCAGTTAGAGGTTCAAGTTAAGGATATGAGGAAGAAAGTGCTTGGTGTAGAACATCCAGACACCCTCTTAAGCATGGGAAATCTAGCATATACATACCGTAATCAAGGAAGATTCAATGAGGCAGAGCAGCTAGAGGTTCAAGTCATGGACATCAAGAAGAAAGTACTTGGTGCAGAACATCCAAGCACCCTCATAACCATGGCAAATATAGCAAAGATGTACAGTAGTCAAGAAAGATGGAGTGAGGCAGAGCAGCTAGAAGTTCAAGTCATGGACATGAAGAAGAAAGTACTTGGTGCAGAACATCCAAGCACCCTCATAACTATGTCAAATCTAGCAAAGATGTACAGTACTCAAGAAAGATGGAATGAGGCAGAGCAGCTAGAAGTTCAAGTCATGGACATGAGGAAGAAGGTGCTTGGTGCAGAACACCCAGATGCACTCTTAAGCATGGGAAATTTAGCAAACACATACTGTAGTCAAGGAAAATGGAATGAGGCAGAGCAGCTGGAGATTCAAGTCATGGATATGAGAAAGAAAGTGCTTGGTGCAGAACATCCAGACACACTCTTAAGCATGGGAAATCTAGCAGATACATACTGTAGTCAAAGAAGATGGAATGAGGCAGAGCAGCTAGAGATTCAAGTCATGGATATGAGGAAGAAGGTGCTTGGTGCAGAACATCCACACATCTTCTTAAGCATGGGAACTCTAGCATACATATGCCATAGCCAAGGAAGATGGAATGAGGCAGAGCAGCTGGAGATTCAAGTCATGGACATGAGGAAGAAAGTGCTTGGTGCAGAACATCCAGACACATTATTAAGCATGGGAAATCTGGCAAGCACATACCATAATCAAGCAAAATGGAATGAGGTAGAGCAGCTGGAGTTTCAAGTCATGAATATAAGGAAGAAGGTGCTTGGTGCAGAACATCCAAAGACCCTCATTACCATGGGAAATCTAGAAAAGACATACCGTAATCAAGGAAGATGGAATGAGGCAGAGCAGCTAGAGATTCAAGTCATGGACATCAAGAAGAAAGTGCTTGGTGGAGGACATCCAAGTGCTGTTCCCATTGTCAAAGTATGAATATATTTGTAGTCTACTTCAATTCAAATTTCAGACATGTTTTCAAAAACTTACCTTTTAACTTTCTGTGGAGAATCTCCAAAAATGTACAGTTAGTCACCCTTAGTTCACATCATAAGACAGTGACAAACTAGATGTAAGGTCGTGGAATACAGTACAGATCCTCTGGCCCCTCTATCCACATTGCACATCCACAAAATATGTTTTCAAATCCAGCCATTTAGTACCCAGAGCCTATAACTGAGACTGAGACTGGTTATTTATAAGGCTCTGGGTGTGAAATAAAATAATATAACTACTGAGAAAGATTCAAAATATATATTAGATCATTTCACATCACCAAGACAAGTTACATAAACCATATTCCGAAGTGTTCCATTGGCTGGAAGTTTCAAAAATGGCATTTTGGCACAGATTTGGTAGAAATTGTTCATTTTTACAGGCCTGAGTGTGCAATAAAATAAAATAACTGCTGAGAAATAGTTACAATACATGGTAGAGAATTTCACATCACCAAAAGATGTTGCAGAAATGAATAATTGAAGTGTTATATTGCTTGGAAGTTTCAATCCACCAGATAAAGAAAGCACAGGCACCTAAAAACCACATAATTACCATTTTTTATTGAAGTGTGACTCCTGGCTTGGAGGCCCTAAGCCAGCCAAGTCAAGCCTAAGCCCTCAAAGCTGTGTTCAAAGCTTCAAAGGGCCCAGGCTTCAATTTTGTGAAGCCCTAGGCCAGGGCTTCAGGCCCTGGCACACATACACCTAAATTTTCAGTGTTTGGAGAGCCAAAAACATAACTACAGCTTGATATATTACCTGTAAGTGCTAGTACTAGTCAAGTTTCACATTAATGATGATAAATGAATGTGTTAGATATATTCTTGGTCCCCTCAATTGTGACTTTGGAGTTTGCCAGCTCCCAGCTAGGGCTGCACATCATACCATAAGAGTAGTCGGCCATATTTTTTTTGTATTTAAGCCTTCCACAATATGGGTATGGTTCAGTACCAAACTGTACTGTACACCATAAAAATATGGTTCAGCAGAGTATTTTTTACTGATGCTGAGCAACAATAAAGGGTCAAAAAAATAATTTGACATCAGATTTAGCCTCTTTAGGCTAATCCAGCTCCCCCCAAGCCTTTACATTGTCGCCAACCCTAATATTTGGCTGACCTGTATGGCAGCCATAGGTTTATGGCAGCCATAGGTTTATGGCTGTATTTTTGATGTCCCAAACCCTTCATGGTACAGGTACCGTAGCCATATTGGTTTGGCCGTATACCATTACAGTCATGGTATAAATTGTTGTTGTTGTTGTTATAAAACACCAACCAGAGAGCAGTGGACCAGTCTTTAGGTCAAGATACTCCCTGTTGTTCATTTAGGGAAGGTGTAACCTTGACTTGTAACACACAGAGGTAGGGGGTAAGAATAGAGGTGGAGGATGAGGATGAATAGCAGATAGCAGTAGACAATAGGTCGACAGTAAGGGACTGAAAAAGCGAACTTGGGGGGATTAATGTTGATAGGACCCAGGAGATGTCTAGGGATGTAAACACACCATTTTCACGGTTTCACAACCTTCACAGTATACTTGCAGATGCTCACATATCATTGCGGATACTTGCAGATCATTGCAGGTCATTGCAGGTCATTGCAGATCATTGCAGATCATTGCAGATCGTTGCACATACTCACAGATCATTGCAGAATACTCGCAGATCATTGCAGATACTTGCAGTCATCACCAACATTCACATTATCATTTGCAGTTACCAGCTGTTCTCGCAATCTTTAAACACAACTCCAACAAAGGTCACTCAGGTGACTGTATTACTCATCACCTTTCTTTTTATCTTGTCTCCTTTTATTTGGCTCTTATCTCCTATGTTTCATTACCAAATTACTGGATCCATGTGACTCCACTTTAACCTGCATTTTACATTTCTGTTTCACCTTTCCACACTTAGCTATTTGCTAGTTACTATATTATTAGCAGTAGCAAGTAAGGGGAAGCAACAGAGGAGAACGGATGAATTACCACAGTTTTGATCCCACCTTTGGAACATCATGCTAAGCTACTCTTGCACTCCTTCAAAATCATCCTGTGGGCTTTGCTTTTTCTGCGTATTGTCTCACACTTTAAAGTGAACCTTCGCACCTCATAAAACCTCACTATCACCTACTGAAGAGAACTACATCAACCCCATGAAATATGTACTACTTGCGGTCTGTCCCCACCACAGGTACATCAACGTGAGCCGATGACCAATGTGAATAGTAGATTGATCACTTTGTTGAATAGCCAGCCAAGGAACAAACAGATGGTAGATGTTTAGGAGCATGTTGATAGTGTAAATGATTGAGAGCATAGTGTAAATGATTGAGAGCATAGTGGAAGATATTGAGGATATGATGAGCAATGAGGATGATAATGTTGAATGAATGATTTTATTGACCAGAAACGTTGATATGACTCAAAATTGCATATGCATGGATTTTGCAAATTTTGTCTATTATTTCAGCATTATTAAATCAATAAGTGCACCCAACTGTTAAAAACAACTGATAATTAAATAACAGAATTGGAGTTGTATGCCCTACAACTGCTAATTACTGTTTCTGTTGACTCAAACACTTAGTAGTTTTTGAATATGGTCAAATGACTATTTATTCAATGCTACAAAATAATATAGTCAAGAGTTAAAACCATAAACTCCATGATAACTCTATATTATACAGAAACAGTACCTAAACACAGGGGGCAAAGTCACACAAAGCATGCCGATGTTTTAGACCGTGGGAGAATCGCTCGGAGTTCCAAACAGGCACTCATACGAGACCAAACGGTTGAGATTTATACCGTGGGAAAGTTTCGGAACGTTCCGAAAATCGTCGGAAATAAATGATAGACATATGAAACCAATATAACTCTGGGCTCGGAGTTGATGTGGGAGTGATTAATTAATCACAAACCCAGAGTAGCCCAGAGTATCTATCAATCAATCAATTAATCTACCTGTCTCTGACAGATGTATCATTTGTTTCAAAGAGATTGTATAAGGACTTTTCTAGCTATTTCCCCTTTTGTAAATATTTGTATGTATATAAAGGCAACCAGAACTGTAGTTACAGTAGATTTTGATATCTCTTGCTTCCCCCCCACATTTTCTATTGAGTACAGCTCTGAACCAGAGTTGGAAATTAGCAAGTGGTCAAGGAAAAATAGACTATTGAATTCTCAGAGGTGTACAAGAGGTGCAGAAATATTATTTGATTTAGTTCAAGTCAATTATATTTGAGAGTGAATTTTTGTGACTTTGTCACAGTGTCACAGAGCTTGTGAGTGTTGTTGAGGTGTTAAGTTGGTGTTTTTGTTAGTCACAGCAAAGGAACAAGAGTTCCTTTAGTGTGTGCAATTTATTGTGTTAGTCACAGCAAGGGTACAGGAGTCCCTTAGTGTGTGCAATTTTGGTTGTTTAAGTCACGTTAGGCCTTGGGCTTGTCTGTGCACAATAAATTGTTGAAAATCAATCTAAATGATTTAAGGAACTTCTTGTTAGATTGTTGGTGCAAACCATAAATTGCAAATACACTCAAAAAGTTTGATCACACTTTAAAATTGATCCAAATCATTAGTTTTTCTGTGTTGTATAAGTTGAAGTGAATTTCTTAATTTTGGAACGGTTAAACTTTCCAGGAAAACCCGAATTCATCTTTTACACAGATTTGATTGAGTATAAGATTGAGTAGAGATTTTATATCTCCAAAAGTCCTATTTTCTCTATCATCCCTGAGTAGTCATTTCAATGTGATTCAGGGCTGCTTCCAAAATAGATAAGTGAGTTCAAAGTCTGCTTATTTTCATGATGGCAACTTTTAAGCTTTGTTCTCATGCTACACAGCCCTACTCCAGCATATCACGTGTGTGAGCCATGGCCTAAGCCCAAAGCTTAGGCTTTTGAGGGCCTAAGGCTCAGGCTTGGATTCTCTCAGGCCAAGCTAAGCCAGGCCAGGCCCACACATCACCACTTGGAATGGGAGGGTAGCAAACAGAAACATGAGTAGGCTGAGGTGGATAGGTTCCATGATGAACATTATACACAAGTTCATCTGCGACTGGGATTTTGTGGAATATCAGTATGGTGCCCAACATGACAATGCCTGGCATAATCTAGTTGTGAAATCAGGGATTTGCTATGAAAACAAGGCATGATATTACCTTAGAGTCAAACTCAGGTAGACCGGTGTCCCTTCTGCAACTATTATTTAGTGATGGACAGGTTCAGTTTTGTCCGGTTCTCTGCTATATTCTGAGAACCAAGAACTGGACCATTGGTTCAGGCAGAAAACGGTCCAGTTCCAGTTCAGCAGGGGTCCAAACTCTGAACCAGACCATTCAAATATATCAAAAAAACTGATTTTTCATCAAGGAAAACAATGGTGATGCTACAAAATGTAGTATGGGTGCTATTAGTGATGTTGAGGTAGACACATGTCTTGTTGTCCACAATGCACATCATCATCCATGTTCTCATGAAGAGCAGCAATCAATGCATCCAAATGCTGCTCAGTATCACTAGCTGCAGCATTGCGATATGCACTCCCCAACAACTGCAAGCTCTCAAAAACATCTGCATTGAGACAGTTTTGCTGCTTGGCTCCAGTCAACCCACCACTTGAAAAGGCACACTCTGAAGGTGTTCCAAAGCCTTGTATGGACAAGTAATCTCTGGCCATGCGTGAAAGTGTTGGGTACTGTGATTGGTGGTGCTGCAAAAGTATAAAGGTTGAGTGAATTGCAAGTATGCTTGTTCAGTGTAAATACTTACCCCCCACCAACCTACAACATCATCGGTCTGCTCAAGTGGACTTTTCAAGTATGCTATAAACTCAAAACAAGGATTAAGCCGTGCATGGTCAGATACTTGACGTGCTTGTACAGCCACAAGCATCCAGGAACAGCCATATTGACCATGTCCTGATTGTACTGCAACAAAATGCATCAGCAATAGGTTAAAATAAATAGAGTGTAAATCCAACAACTCCAACCTTGTTCCTTGTCCACCTCTACAGAAGCAGAGATGGAGGCGACATAGTATTCATCAAACTGTTGCAATAAGTCAGCGTCGAAGAACATTAAAATTGAACTTGAAAACTTTGAAACATTACTTACAACTTGTCCAAATTTTTCAAAGCTGATGTCAAATGACTCCTTGTCCCACTCATGTTCAGTGTATGCAATCTTAACATTAGGGTTGAGCACTTTGAAATTCAGGGCCAGGTTGTCAATGGTAGTAATGGAGTAAAGGAAATATATAGATACCAATGGAGATGAAATATGCACTAGTATCATTAGTTTTGTGATATCACTTTTTTTTTTTGGGAATCAATGTTTATTGTCCTTTGTGGCAAGCCATATGGTGGACATAAACTACAATGTAACTAATCATTTGTACTTCATTCCTATACTGGTTGTAAGCTGATCATAAGCTATGTGCTATGTGTTGCATGGCTTGTAGCGGTGTATCCGCATGAAATAGTGTACGTGTATCTGTAGTGTTGTAGTGTAGATTATGATGATGTGAGTATGCATATTATTGTGACTCTAATCTGTGAGTTCTTCTTGTGCAGTTCTGAATCTTCCAGTTTGACTGATGAATCAAAATAAATGCGGGAATAGGGTAGGCACAGTCAATAACTTGGCAATGTCTCTTGCATCTCGACCTGCTGCTTGTAATAGCGTGCATCTTGCATTGGCATGCACTGGACATTGTATCAGGTAGTGGAATACCATTTTGTTGTGTCTGTGGCATTTTGAGCAGATTGGCAAATCTGTTTTTCATATCCGATGTAGATGGACATTTAGCGCTATGTGACCTGATTGCAGTTGAAACAATAGGCTATCCTGTCGCTGGTGCAGGTTGTGTGTGTGCTTGGCAAATTTGCTGTATGTCAAGTTCGGATCTAAATGATTCATTCTGGTATATCTTGGTGATTTGGACCATGATTGTGTGGCCTTGCATTTGATCTTGGTGTGATAAGCTTGTCGGACTGCGGATTTACTGCATGGTAAATTTTTTCTTAGGGGGGCTGGGAGTTTGTTGTTTGGACTGGATCTGATTGTGATTGCTTCCTTCGCTGCTCTGTCTGCTTCCTCATTTCCTTCAATGTCTATCTGCCCCAGGTGTCCATCTCACCAGTAAGTTTGCGTCTTTGTGTCTGTTGGCAACCATGTTCAATCTTCAATGAAACAGGTCCCATATGTGATGACTTGGTGATGGCTTGATGGCTTGCATTGCAATAATTGCTGCTGTGTTGTTGACTCCCATTGGTACTTTTCCTGAAACTCTCTGTTCTTCCCTTATCAACTCCAGCCCCAATATCATTCCTACCCCCTCTCCCTCAAATACAGTGTGATGTTTCAGAGATCCTAACTTCAATCTCCTGCTGCTTCTTAATATTCCATCGCGATATAGAACCGCCTCTGCCCCCACTTGCCCCTCTAATCCGGATCCATCTGAGTACACTTTGATCCTGGCTCTTCTTCTTTTGCTATATCCTTATTGGCCACTATCCTTATCACCATTGTGGGTTTCCATTTTGGTCCTTGCTTCGTGGCCGCAATCTTTTCCATTAACTCTGGCTTTAGTTTAAATTTGTACATCATTTTGTGCAGAGGTGTGTGGTGCTTTTTGATGAATTTCTGAGCTGCTTGCCTGACTGGTTTGCTTAGTGGATGCGTGCTGGGTAGCATGGCTAATTGTAGCGCTGCCTGAAATCATGCTTTGTCCACCATCAGATGGAAGGGTAGCAAGTCTGCATGTACGTCCAATAGGTCTGTTGGTGATGTCCAAAGCCCTCTGACTATCATTAATGCTGCGCTTCTTTGTACTGATGCTAGTTTGTTTAGCGCAGCTCTGCATCCTTTTTTTGTTTTGAATGAATCTGATCACAATGCAGAGCCTAGGAAGACATCTGCTCCATATAACATTCTTGGTCGCACCACTGATAGATACAGCCTCCTCATGTGCCTCCCTGATATGCCTCTCATTGGTCTCGCTAACCTTGCGCACTGCCTTAACCATTCCCTTCCTTTTCCTAATGCTGCTGCAAATTGCTCCTTCCATCTTAACTCTCTGTCTACATGAAGCCCTAGGAATTTGACTGCTGTCCCTGATTTAATTCTTTGCCCATTGAGAATTAGTGTTTTTCTTGGTAATGGAATTCTTTTTCTTGGTTTAATGGGTCTTTGATTCTTCGTCTTGACAGGTCTAGCAGTTGGAATTTGTCTATTCCGAAGGAGCAATTGTGTGCGTTGGCCCATTCCATGACCCCATTTTCCCTATTCATTACATTCTTTAGCTTTTCATGTGTTGCATCGAAGTTATCCCCTGATACTAAGATTGCCGTATCATCTACATATAGCAGTCCCGTCTTGTTCCTGTCCTTTTGGAATATCTTCAAGATTGACAGATTGTAAGTGATCCACGTGATTAATGAATGTGCATCTCCTTGGTCTAATCCTCCTTCAATGTTGAATGGTTCAGATATGAAATTGTCGAATATCAATGTTGTCTGCCTTCCCTCCAACCTTCTTTCCATCCACTCCATGTGTCCTGCTGGTATCCCATTCATTCTCATTTCATGTTTTAGGACATCCATTGCTGTGCTCAGAAATGCACTTTTGATGTCTAAACACAGCAACAATGCCACCTCTCCTCTTCTCCACGCATCCTTTACTGTTTTGACCATCAAGTGGATAGAGTCGGTTGTGGCTCTACCTGGCCTGCCTCCAAAATAATTGTGCAGTAGGATCCTGGTTCTTTCGCACCTCAATACCAGGTCTTCCGTTTTGCATCCGTTCAGTAGTCTTGCATATCCATTAGTGAGGACGATGGGTCTCCACGCATTGGCTAACATATAGTCTGGTTTACCCGGTTTTTTGAGTACTGGTGTCTCCGTGATTTTCCAATCGCCGGGATATGTCTTTAATGTGTCTGTTGCTCTGAAGATCGGTCCTAGGTGTGGTACCATCAATTCTCTTGCTTGTATGAAAACTGAATTGGGTATAGTGCCTGATTGAGTCACTTTCCATGGTTTCATTTTCTTGATTGCTTGGTGAATCTGCTTGTCTGTGGTAGGTTCATATTTCCATTTCTCTGGTGGGTATGGTACTGTGGGTGCCTCTAGGGCTGGCGCCACTTGAACTGGGAAGAATAACTTGTATAGCATTTTCCCTTTGTCTTCGTTGGAGTATGCTTCCTGAGTTACCTCCTTGGTTATTGGATCCCTAATTTGCAGGGTGGGTACTCTGCACCTTCCACTGTTGTTCACTGGTCCTGAAACCATTCTATTTGCTGTCCAGAACCCCTTCTCGTCTAATGATTCCAACCATTCTGCCCAATGCTCTGCCTTTGTATCTCTGATTGCCTGTGAGTAGTTGTTTCTTGCTTGTCTGTATGATTCATGTACTGGGTCCTCGTCTATCACTCTTCTCCCATATGACTTTCTTGCCCACTTTTCCTTCTCCTTTTTCAACCTCACTAATTCCTTTGTCCACCACCTTTTTGAGTATGGGCTTAGCTTTGTCATTGGGACATGCTTCTGGATTGCCTCCTTGATTATTGTATTTACTTGTGCTAGCTTTTCCTGCATATCTTCGATTGAAGTTAATTCCTCTGGCTCTCCTGCTATGCCCAACCCTCTTTCCAATGTTGTCTGAAACTCCTCCCAATCTGTCATTTTATAGTTGTATTTGTCGACATGGTATGTTTGTTTTGGTTCAATTTCTAAGCAGCTTATTATCAGCATATGATCCGTTTTTTGTGGTCGTAGATGCTGTTTGGTGTTACAGAATATGAACACTTCACTCAGTGTTTCTGAACTGAACACATTGTCTACTTGTGTGTAGTTCTTCATTGCGCATGCTTCTAGTGTTGGTATGTCTTTCAGAAGCATCATTCTCATGTTGTATCTGTTGATCAAATTAAGCAAAGGTTGTGTGGCTTCTAGTGTTGCTCTTGTGAAAAGGTGGGTGTTCCTTTCTTCATCCCATATTGGGTGATGTCAGTTGAAATCTCCCAACCACAGGTAATGCTCCATCCCCTCTTCCTCTCATCTCCTCCTATTTCTCCATCTCTCTCTCATAAACTCCTTCACTATGTCTAGACTCCTGTTATGTTCACAGTCATTATACACATTGATTATGCATATGCTCCCAAATTCTCTGTGCAGCTGCACCCTGCTTACATCAGTCAAATCTAGTGGTATGTCGGTCCAGTTATTTCTGGACATTTTACAGTTGATTCATATAATGGATCTGGTTTTGCTGGGGTTTTCTGGATGTTTTTTTAGGATATATCACTATCCAATGTGGATTAGCTCATGTTCTTCCCAGGAACTCAATGTGTGGTTCTTGTAGCACCACCACATTGTAATCATTGTCTTTCAACGATTGGAGCAGATCAATTTGTCCTTCCAAAGACCGATTGATATTCTGCTGTCAAATTTTAAGCTTCCATTGATTATGTGCTTCTGTTGTATCAGACATATGAAAGTACGCTGTCATGTCTTTCCAATTTGATTTCTTGGTCTAATTCTTCCAGTTGTTCTGCCCATGATCTTGTGTCTTTTTTAGCCCACACTTCAGTAAGTGTCGTCTGCGTTGGTCCTTTGTTTTTTAATGCATCCTGCCTATAGTTCCTTTTCCCCCCCTCTTGCCAAATCCCTCCTGTTATTCCTCTGTCGATTCTATATGCTTTATCCTTTCTCTGTGTTTCTTTTTCTGTGCTTTCCTCTGCTCCTATAATCTTTCACATTCCTGCCCATCCATTGTCAGTATACCACTGTCCCCCTCCCTCTCCTTGTTGTCCTCCTGCTAAATGTCCTCTTCCCTCCCTATAGTGCTCCTTGTTGTGACCTCTCTCCTGCTCCTTTCTCCAATATCCATCTGCCCCTCTGCCACCTATCTCTTCCTCTTTGTTTGCATATGTTTCCCATGTGTCTGGATCCGTCGTGCAGAAATACTTGTATGCATTTTCTTGGTGCATCTTATTCATTCTCTCCACCCTTTCTAAAAATACCGGGCATCTTCTATCTGCTGCTCCGTGCCCTTTGGTGTATCCATTGTTTTTGGCCTGACAGTTTGAGCATTTTAGTGTATTCTGGTTGGTTTCAGTGCATTCACTTGTTCTGTGATGTTTTCCACAACATCCACACACATCGTGAGTTGATGTACACTTTGCCGCTTTGTGTTCCCCAAAGCATTGACACTTTAGGCATCTTCACGGCTCCTGCATCTGTTTTCTTCCCCATACCTTCTTCCCTTCTATGAATAGCCCATATCTTATGGCCTGATTGGCGTCTTCTCAATTTGTGAATCCCATTATTGCTATCGCTGTTCTTTGCCTTGGTGTTTGTAAGTGCATTGGTTTGATCCACCTGGCTTCTCAAATAGCCATGTTATGTAGCCCGCTTGCAAATTTGATTGATGTCCATGCCTCCTTTTGTTTGATGTTGAATGATGTTGGTACCCAGTCTATTACCACTTCATAGGTTTGGGCCTTGTGGTCCCTTGTCAATCCCATCTTTCCTATAAACTGCCTCATCACCTCCTTTCCTCTTATCCATTCCGCAGCCTTGACTGAATTCATCTCGTACACCAACTCTCCTGCTCCGTTTGCTTTGTTGACCCCTACAAACCTAGCCCCCTCTGGTTTCTCTATATCACCTTTGTTCATTAACTCGATGGCGATGTTCGCTTTCTCCACTAACTCTTTTTCCAACATTGCATGTATGTCCTCCCCCGCCATTCCATCCGCTCTAGCTAACCTTATCTTCCTCTTCTGCAGTTCCGCCTTCGCTACCACATTTGTGTGTGATGTTGGAATTGCCCTCTTTGCTCTGCTAGCATATGTGTCCTCCCCTTCTTCACTTCTCCTCTCAATTGTTCTGCTTCTTTCTGCCCTAACTTCTGACTTTGCTGTTGCGGATGCTATTATAGAATTGGCTGCTTCCTTGAGTTCCATCGCAATATTGTGACATTCATCTTGGAATTCATCCATTGTACTGCCTGTTGTTATCGCTACCATTGTTATTTGTTCTGCCACTTCTTCCAGTTCCTTCTTGGCATGTTTTGTTGCCATTTGAATTAGTTCCCCTATTAAGTCTGATATTATATCTGGTGTGCTTCTTTGGTGTGTGTTGGATATTAGGAATGATAATGCTCTGAATGTGTCTGAGTTGAATTTGGGTGATTTGGTCTGTCGTGATAATTGCATAGTGATTATGCTTAGTGTTTCCATTGTCATCACTGCATTAGCTTGGTTGATTTCCCCACTTGCTAAGAAGTTTCTAGCTGTGATGACATCCATGATTTCCGTGGTGGGCGGTTTAACAAATTCTTTGCGTGTTTTGTGTATAACATTGCTTGATGCTCTGGTGACCCAAACATGTGGCCCTAACGCTGGTGCCAGCATTGTTTCTCTGTGCTGGACTGAGGTATACTGTGTTTTTTACGGCTGTTTATTGTGTGACTACTCTACTTTGATACTACCCAAAAACCTAGATACCGATTCTTCCAGCTTAGGTGAGCATGGGAACAAAAAGGTGAGGTGGTGGTTGTAGATCAAGGAGCTCCCTGCGATATCACTTTGCAACATTATCCAAAGCTTTTTGAATAGCTTCATGGACTTTGGAAAATTGAGGAAGCACACTTTTCTGTAAAAATTCAAGGACATGAATTGTACACCAAACAGAAGGGTTGCAGGAGCTGGAAAAGGTCTGTGTAGCACTTGCAGGTTCCTATAAGCAATACTAGTGAATGGAAACTATAATCATGACTAAAAATATCAAACCTGTAGAACCTCATGCATTAACTTCAACTTCTCCCAGTAGTGCTTGGAAGTTAGGTTAGTTAACTGGAAAATAACTGCAACCTAACTGCAACCTAACTGCAAAGTTGACCTAACTGCAGTTAGGGTTTCTCAATTTTGAAAATAAAATAACCGGTTATAACCACCCCTATTTTACCCCTTCAAAATGTGCCTAAGAACATCAAAATGCTCAAAATTTGACTGAGTTATTGTCAAATCTCTAAGATTAATTTCATAAATATGTCAATTCTTCACCAAATTAAGCATTCTTGGGCTCGTTTTAAAGCTAAGATAAGTGGAAATAATATTTACTGAGACATATATGGACATATTTGCCTTATTTTTGCTGAATGTCAGTTTTTCGGTCCTAACTGGTTAGTAACTGCAAATAACTGACTATAACCAGTTAGTTGCAGTCCAGTTAGGTTATTTTTGGTTCTGGGACAAAGGCTAACCAGTCTTGGTCTCGGTTAGAGCCCATGGGCACCCAATAACTGGACCTAACTGGACTTTCAAGCACTAGTGTATAATGTTACATAGAAGCCAGGAACTTACCTTACTGTTAGGGCAACCTACATATAAGAGAAGATGGGACTCTAAGAAGAGTAAACAGTCTATAAAGACTAAGGTAACAGCAGCAACAAGCTAGAAAAGTAGGGATTTCCAGTTAATAATGAGATAAGGATAGTAATTACTGACTACTACTCAAAATAAGGTGGTAGCCAAACAATAGCAAACAAGTATGTAAGCAAGTCAAAATAAGGATAAAATATAAACAGTGAAGATAGCATATACCTCAGGGTTATCCCCTGACACTTACACAGCCATGATCCACATGATTGCGATGATACAGTCCACTTGAAACACTTCTGAAGGAAGAGACAGCAGTGGAATTTGGCAAGCAAGCAATGAGGAAGACTATGGTTTAATTATGGGTGAAAAAGTGTCAGTTTGCTACGTGATGAAAAATTCAACTACATCTTGCCTTTAACTAGTGATCCATGAAAATCCACTTGAAAACCTTCTCTGGGAAGAGGCAGCACTGAAGGGAGCAACGAGCAACACCATGGTTCGAAGATAGGGGAAAAACCTCAAGAAGCAGCATTGACAGGCAAGCAACAAGTAACACTATGGTTTGAAGAAGGGGGAAAAATGTCAGTTTGTGATGTGATGAAACTTCTACATTGAGTGGTTCGAACCCGTTCGAACAGGTCCAAACAGGTTCAATGATTTCCATATGCTGTTGAACCACAAACCGGACCAACAGTTTGGTTCCCCCTATCTCCTGAACATTGAACTGAACTTTGGTCAAGTTCATAAAGGTTCAGGTCCAAACCGCGGTTCTGAACTGAACTTGGCCACCACTACTATTATTGAAACTAAACACAGTTATTGCTTCAGCAATCAGCTGAGCCTCTACATCCGAAATATTCTCCTCCCCAAACCACTTACCCTCTTGCACCAAATGAAGAATATCATTTTTTGCGAATGATCAATGATGCAGACACCTATTTTCGCATGTCTCCACTCACCACAGACAAGGAAAGGAATATCTTTGTGATAGGGTTACCAAAGTTCAATTCAGAACTGACCATGAGCCTGAACTGAACTGAACTGAACTGATAATTCAGTTTAGTCCAGTCCAGGTTCAGGCATTTAGAGATTTATGGTTCATGCAGTTTGAACTGAACTGAACTGGTGAACTGTTAGGTCCTGGAAGGCCAGGCAATTCTCTTCTTTTGACTTAATATTTTCTGGAAAGTGATCCTTCAGCAATTTATAAACATTGGAATGGTTTGGCAGTCCTTTTGAGCATGAAATAATGGCTAGGGATTGTCACGGGTAACCCACGGGTAAGTCAACAGCAACCCATACCCCACCTGCAGGGACCCATACCCACTGACCCCACGGGTTTACCCGTCAAAATGAGCCCAAAAACACCCAAAACGGCTCAGAAATAAAGGGGATATGTGCTAAATGATAGTTACTATCATTTTGGTCATATATCCTTCAATTCTTATCTGTTTTGAGTGATCTTGGGCTCATTCTGTAGGTGATGGGTACAGAAATCCATACCCATACCCGCCTGTACCCTACCCACCAACCCGCAGGGGTTGAAAAACCCATGACAATCCCTAATAATGGCTAAGGAAGTAATGGCCAGACTTGGTATGTGATGTTATTATGTCAGCATAGATTGGTACTGCCTATTTAGGAAAATAAATATAAATCAATGGTTTTCTGTGTTCTAAAGGAGTTCTGAGATCATATATGAGTGGAAATCAAGTGGCTAAGGGCTAAGGAAGGTCTTTGTACAATAAATTTTCAGAAAAAGGTAAAATTTCATATTTTATAATGGTTCTTCAGTTCAGTTCAGTTTGAACCAGTTCTTAAATGGTTCAGGTCAGTTCAGGACCATATGCAAACAGTTCAGTTCAGTTCAGGCTGAGGAGGTGAAGAACTGAACTGAACTGAACTTTGATAACCCTACTTTGTGAGTACGTGCAACTCTTTGGCACCAGACATACATCAGCAAACTCTGATTTTTGTCATAGTGGGTTATAGCAAAATATAGTAAGATATAGCATGGGTCCCTATCTCTGTAATATTTTGCTATACCTCACTATGACAAAAAATTGGAGTTTGCTGATGTAGCCTAAAGCCAAGGTGTTGGGATTAAAAAATCTGACCTAGTGTCGGATTTTTTATTTCAGCCAACTTGGGCAGACTAACTGTACGATGTAATCAGGCATGCATCTATATAAGGAAATATGACATCATCACCTCGCTGCTTTCCTTATGTTCAAACTTCACCCAGATGCCTCGCAAGCATCACAAATCCATTTTCAGGGCTGCTGCTCTAGTAAAATGCAGTGCAAGTGATACTGGTCAAAATTCTGAGTCAGACCATGGTCATATAAGATAATAACAGAGCAAATACTCCATTGATCATTGGATTTTTGGGAATTTTGTGCAGTACAACATTGTGATATGTATTCTATAGCTATGTAGGGTATTTTTCTCAAGTCAAATATTCATAAAAGGTCTGGGAATTGTCTTTTGAGACCTCTCTACTTAGGGTTCAGAAAAAAATTAGGGGCTTCCAGCCGGGACTAACTAACTGGGTAGTGGTCTGGGATTTTGATCCTGACACCCCCTTGCCTAAAGCTTTGAGGAGCTCCACTGTAAAATCATTGACTGCAGATTCCTCAGGCCCAGTGGGGACCATCACAATGTCAAGGAGAGTGATGAGCTCTACATTTTTGTCCACCATCATGTTGTTCGTGCTTTCAACATTTAAGATCTCGGGATTGACAAGTGGCTGTGGAAGATCTAGAATGCCAAAGAAGGTGGCTGTATCCTTGATGTGCACGCAAATGCTGTACACATCTAAATCACCTTGTGTCCAGTCACTGCCTGATTTTGCAGAACAAAAGAGATTAGCCATAGTGTTGGTGATTCAAAACTCAGCTATAAGACTGCAGATTTGTGTTCATGTGATTACAAATCACAACCACTCTTGTCATTCTGCGGAGAGGTGCCTCTAGTGATGTGCCGGGCCCGGCTTTGAGCCAGAAGCCAGGCCAAGCCAAGCCATTTTAGGCTGGGCCATAGGTGACAGCCCAGGATAGCTCAAAGCCAAAGCCGGCGGCTCAGGCCATGGCTTTAGCACCAGAATTCTTTTTTTAATAATTTGGATTTATTATACAGTTTCTTATCTCAGAATGCACACCGAAAATTCTGAAAGTTATTTGGTTATCACAAGTGACATTTTCATCACCCTTCATGGCCGTTGCTTCGGATCTTGTTCTGACCATGACAAAAATGTCACATTGAAACACAACCAAATAACCTTCATAAATTTTGATGTGCAAGATACAGTCCGTAAAGAATGAAACTGCCTTGTTTATGGCAGCGAAAGCTGCTCCTGATTACATAACCAGCTATTGAACCACTTTAGATTCCCTTTTCAAAGAGCTCTTGTGTGATTAACTTTGAATATTTAGTCTGTCATTATTTGATTAGTCTACATCACTAATATTCTCCAAATATCTGATTTCCGTGGGGTTACCATAATGAAATGTAGAAGTACTGTCAAAAGCCGTGGCCTGGGCCGGGCCAAGCCAGGGCCGAGCCGGCTTTGGGGGCTTTGGCTTGGCCCAGGTTTTTGTGAGGCCGGAGCCGGCTGAAGCCTAGTCTCTCGTAGACAGCTTCAATATATGTGATGTGACATGAGTTATGGATCACGATATATGAAGTCTGTTGTTTACCGCGCCCCCAAACCCGTGCTAGAAAATGTTTATGTAATCTTCGGACTTCGAAATCATCTTCATCTCCCCTGAACGCAATAATTAAAGGGTCTTTTCAGCTATTCTTAGAGAGAATCTATTTCTATTGGATCCTTAAATGTATTATATATCTAATTTAGGAGTCTCTGACGTGATGTGGATGCTTTCTTGAAATTTAAGTGCATATCAAGTTGAGCTCCAAATCACGTGCACCACTTTTGGCTTCATTTCCTACCGACGAGGAAGTCACATAAACACCCATCCTCTGAGCCCCAAATTTTAATTTATATGATGCCTAAGCTAAATAAAACAACTTTCACCCTAAAAAGTAGCAAAAAGCCTCTGTCGTCGCGTGAGCTCGACGCGACGATAATTCAAAGTCCGAAGATTACATAATGATTTTCTAGCACGGGTTTGGGGGCGCGGTAGAAACAGGACTAGCTGAAGCCAGGCCAAAGCCGTGGCTTTTGGGCCAAGCCGGGCCGGAACATCACTAGGTGCCTCTCCTGTCTCCTCCCTTGTCCTCATCCACTCACATTGACACTCAAAATCAACGTACTTCCCACTGGAAAGTCCACGAGAGGGACTTCATAGACTGAGATATCCTCTTTACGTCTCCAAGTCCAGGAGGCATCGATCCACTGTCGTATGAGTTGGCTGATGGGTTCTCTGACGGGGTCGTGATATAGCCCGCTTCCTGCGCTGTTGCCAGCGGAACGATCTCTTCTGATCGTTCCGGATGACCCATGTGAATATTGGTAACTTGTAAGGTACTGTGGACCCCGTCCTGCGGCGCCTCTGCCGCGTTGATTGCGACTTGGGCCCGCGCTTGGAGGTCGATCATGATACTGTTCAGTCGTTCCCTGATAGACAGGGCCAATCCAGAGCGGCCAGCCGTAGAAGGGTTGTGCACCCCAGGGTCCGCACTTCACTTCCGCCTCGCTCGCAGCAGGTTCGCATCGTATATGGGTAACCAACGGGATTTAACGCTGCCTGGCCCGTCGTGTCTTTCCAACTAAAGCCGTCTGACATCGACTCAAGTCTCGCCACTTCAAAGGAACTTTAAACGGTTAGGAGGATGATCCTAGTGTCGAAGTCCTTACCAAAATCAATCAATAATCGTTCTCATTTTAACCATATCGATCTGACTGAACGGAGTGGGAATTTACGACTCGGAGAAGTGTCTCATTCCCCAATAAAATTTAGTCAATTGGAGGCCTCGTTCTTTTTTCACTGCGGTAAGATCCGCTTTTCACTGGGCTTGAATCACTCGCCAAAAAAATAAAAGTTTAGTACGCTAACCTAAATTGCCATCAGACTAAATTCTTGGTTTCCAATCCAGTCGACTAGAACTAGGAGTGACGAATTCGCCAATGTAAGTAGGGGAGTCAACCTCCGTATATTGACCTACGAGATCTCACTAATCTTCAAATCACAATTCTTGAATTCATAGGGGTGCCATAAAACCAGTCCGAAACTTTCTTTACTTGCGCCAACCTGCCGACGGGTCAGCTCGCGATCTAATCTACCACCAGAGCAACTCAGTATAAGTAACGCGTTGAAACATTGTTCCACAGCAGCACCCCTCGAGTCCTCAACACCTCAACACGGTCGTGTTACTACATATTCCAATTATCACCAAGTACACCCACTCTTCTCTCTCTCATCATCACTAGCATCCCATCTGCCAGTGGCCAGGTTTGGAATGGCACTATTACGTCTCCCTTTTCCTCGAAATGTTTGGATGTGAGACAGTCCATGTTTAGCGATGGAACGCCTGTTCAGATAAAAGTTGGAACAGAGATAATGGTAGCCAGTTGTTACAGGATTACTGTTAGTGCTGGGGTTGCGAGACATGTAAGGATATATGACATTTCCCAACCCAGACCAGTTGTACAAGTGTTAAAATTGTTGCTTAGTGGATATGGGTCCAATTTGTATACTTTCCTCCAAGAGAAATGTAACAGTTTAACTGAACCTGCCGTTTGAGAAGGAAACCAACCAGAACTGATAACCATCACCATTCGACAGAGCAACGTGCTGATGGCCAGAATAATATGCCTTCTTCGCCATCTTGTGTGTTGTATCTTCTCTTGGATCTGTTCCTTCACCGGCCATTCATGTTCACTGGCGATGCAAAGGCTGAAACTAGTAATTCTTTCAAAGAATCCACGGGGTCATTTGATTATTATCGCAGTTTAAGTATGCTTAGAAAGCTCTTGATAAATGTCCTTAGTCCATCAGCTCATTGGAATATGGTATCGAGATAGTTGTAGGTTACTCAGGCTAAGTCAAGCTTCAATCGCCCTCGCCAACGGTAATCTCATTATCTTCGGCGGCTTCATAACTGTGAAATATGTGAGAGATTCGTCGACAAAGGCTGACTTGGTAGGTCCTCGTAAACATCAATCTGTAACGATGTCAACATCAGGAGCAGGGGGCAGTGCAGGCAGACGGGGGTACAACTGGAGGTGGCCAGGAAGGGCGGAGTAAGGTCAAATATTTATGCACGTTGGGG
>MU130372.1:226831-310209 GCA_015039465.1 Phlegmacium glaucopus
GGTGGAGGCGGCGGCAGAGTAGCTTCTTCCACCGGCGCCTCTTTTTGGGCTTCAGCTTGGTGTACGAGCTCAACGTAGCTCACTGAATCATGACTGAGTCGTTGCAAAAACGAAAAACCAAAGATGAATGAGTTACATTGTTACAAGGGAATAACCCCATCATCTCTTCCAAACCAATGCCCGTCCACCACTCTTCATCAATCTCCCTAATGTGTGGAATGAAATTTTGAAAGAATATGAGATGGAGTAGCTAGGAGCGAGAAGGAGTGACAGAAAACGCCGGTTGCTGTTTGGGGCCTAAAAAAAACGATTAGACGAGTGTCATATTCTGTACAAATACATACCATATCATTAAAGGCTGGTCGACTGGTAGTAAAGGTTGGAGGACGAGAATAGGCAGAGGCCGTGGTAGTGCAGCTGGAGGAGAGCTTCTGACCAAGCATCTGCAGAGGCAGAACCAGGATGTACAGTCCTACCATAAACAGAGCCGGCGGAAATAGCGGCTTGACAGCACTTAGAGCATGCCATAAAGTCAATGCAGCAATGTCGACCTTACCAACTGGCGTGTAGGCTGTACAAACTGACATGGTTGTTCCTTGTGAGTGTAATGGATGGAGTAACAATCATTCGTACCCAGAACCCGTCAGTTGAGCATGGACGAACTTTTAGGAAATTATGCACTTCATTGTGTGTACTGACCGCCGCATTAATATCGAGCTACCACACCTGAATCAGGTGCGGAAAGGAGCCGTTTTCTCATTGAGTCTGCTTGCAAGCCGAGAGAATAGCCTATTATCTCCGCTTCAATATCCGACTACGTGCCGTAATCTACCACGTTGACTCTGATCGTTAACGGGGCTGACTGGATCGCAGAAGATACTCTGAAAGATCAACGCAAGCGCTTAATGCACCAGCAACGGGTTAGTACCTGACTTCGTTTGGGCCATGCTGCATGGCATTCTGACTGTCCACTCGTTCATTAGGCTCCCATGACCCAACCAAGAGCTTGATCTTCATGACGATGGATGTGTTCCTCTGCCGTTCTTCGATCAAAATATCCAGCAGCCAACACATGTTAATATTTGGAAATCCAAAAGAAAGAAACGCGAAACTATCGTTGAACGCTCAGGTTCATACTACTGCTACGGTCCACATTACCACACCAGTAGTAAATCGGATTACCTGGGTTTCGACATAGTCAGAGTCATAGCAGGGGAGTCGTACTTGCTTCAATTGATGCTAGTCACTGTCCGACTACCCCCACCCAGGCCATGACTAGGGTTGGACCAACGAATTCGATGTCGACTTCGTTATTATCAGCTTCTTCGTCTTTTTCGTCATCTTCTACAATGCCAACAGCGACTACTTTATCCACTGCAAGATTTCCTTCACCAACATCTTCTACATTAACTACTATAACGGCGGCCACGGTTACAAGCAGACCAAGAGTCCGAGCTGTCACTACAACCATCAACCATCACTTCATCACAACGACTACAGCCTCTTTCTTTTGTATCTGCTTATACACCACGCGATCCTCAGCAAAACCAATAGTCATCCCCGTTCTGGCCTCTCTACATGGAAACCCAAGCTTAAACCCACGGCAAAGACAATATTCAACTTCAAATTCCAACTTGAATGCGACGCAGGGTTAGATGCCTTCGACGCGTAATTCTCCGCTGTCTGACTTTTGTTCGATGATGATCCATTTGCTCATCTTACCGAAGGAGCTGTTATTGGGTTTGGGGCGGAGGCGAAGTTGGGAGTGGATTGGGAGATATGAAAGCACCTCGTTCGCCTTTGGTGAATGACGATCATGAGCGTGAATATGAACATGAACTTGAGGAAGGGCTGGTTGCTGGGGTTGGCGATAGGTACGCGTTGTTTTCCGTTTCGATTCTCTATGTAATGACCTTGTTTATTCTAGGTCCAACCGCGGCTTCAGGTTCAAACACCACTCTGATTGCAGTGCTGCCACTTCCAACCACAGTTCCTCGTACCAGTTCGAAGGTTTCGGCCAGAGGTCCAGTTTCATCAACAGCAGCTACTACTAAATTCCGGTCTACGCCATCACGAGGGCCTCATTCCCTTCTACTGCCTCTCATTATGGTGGTGTCCCGTCCAGTGGGTCAAATAGTTCTCACGATCCAAGTAATTCAAGCACCTGAAAACCACAACGACAACCACCTACATAACTCGCTACCTGCCATTCCATTTTCTCAGCCATTCCTGATGATGAACATCAAGTCCTGAATGTACATCAATGACAGTTAGTTCATTGGAATGGCCAGTAATCGCTGTTCAAAGTCATTGGTAAAAACCGCGAACTTCTTCCTCAGGGACTCCTTAATTCTACCTCGGGAACCCGGTCAAACCAGCGTTCGAGATCAGACAAAGCTGTGCATTAGTCTTCCCTCAGCCTCCTTCTCTAACAATACTTTCCATGCGGCATCTAGATCGGACATTCCACAATACGATTAAAACAAAGGCTGAAATTGGTCAGATCAGTGGAGATTTGATTCTGAGCTTCGAGGAGGTGTTGGTATTGACGCCTTGAGGATGGATGATATGGACGTGCTCCCAGATTTTTTGATATTGGGAAGGAAAACCTATGATTACAAGGTCCTTGATCAATCCTTTGCCCGGTTCTTCCCGTTACCCAAGGATGACCAACATATTCGTACGTTTCCTTTTCCAAATCTCTCGCAAACATCAACTAACCGTCGAAATCCAGTTGGGTTTGAGTACGCCCATCCAACAGAATCAGACCTTGTATCAATAGTTCACGCGGGAAGAGGAGAACTCCGCAGAGCGAGTAAGTGGTTATGAAGATACAGAGAGAAATTGTCGACCTTATTTACTTCAGTGAGGACCTTGCGAAATACGACGGATTTACGAAGGTTCGACATACGTATTCGTATCCAGTGTTTTCCGGGCTGGGGAAGAAAATCGTTGGTTCAGCAAGTTTCCAAAAGTTTTTCCACCTTTAATTAGGTGTCGGAAAAGCCTAATGTCTCTTTCTCTAGCGAAGACACCCATGTTTCAAAGCCAACCTCGAACGTTATATCTTCTTCGTCCTCCAAACAACCCACTCCGATCGAGATCAACGATATCCGCCAAGATCTTCTCTCGCGTAGGTGCTGGTGCAGGAGCCTTAACTGCATGAACCTTCGACCTTAATCGTCATCAAGAGTGCACAATTTTTACATATATAAATAGGGATCAATATGAAATAACCGAGACGTATTTGAAGGATAACAAAGTGAGGGTGAAGAATGAAATGGGTACCGACGCCGATTTACCGCTTGTGTGGCATGTGCAGTTGCTAGCGACGATGACGATGGCGACGATACGCAGAATGTCATCAGTTCGGATTCTGATTGGGGAAAAGTCTGGACAAAAGAATGTTTCGAGGGTAGCGAGGAAGAATGGTGGGTTGTTCCTTTATTTCATGATTTTTCTTACTTAGATCGTGATGTTGCCTTTTCACAGGGCCGTAAGGCTGCGGCTCTGATTCTGGATCCCCGAGCGATAGCGATTCAGACTCTTCAGGTGCCAAGACAGCGTCGGACGCTAGTGGAGATATCGCTTTGACCAGAGATACTAAGAAAGGGAAAAGGTACACATACATCGTCTGGGAACAAGGTCAAAACGACGAAAAAGAAAGGTGCAGCTTCCGCTGCTGGTAGCGGTGCGGATGAAATTGACAGCAAGCCGAAGCCGAAGCCAAAGCGCAAGCCTAAAGCGAAGAAGGGTTCGTACGACGACGCTATGGATGAGGATGAAGATGGAGGCAGACCGAAACCCAAACTCAAGACTTCTGCTTCAGCTGTTAGTTCTTCAAGAAATTGAGATCAACGTCCAAGCAGATGAAGAACGACGACGACGATATGATGGATGTCGACGATGAGAATAGACCCCGCCCGGAACCTAAACCAAAGAAGGAAGTTGATGTTGAAGCTGAAGCTGAGCTCCCAAAAAGAAGAAGACGGGTTAATTCCTTGTTTTCGTATCCTTGTTTCTTATCTTTCGACCACGGTCTGGTGTCAAATGCATCTTTTTGTATCTTCAACCACGGCAGGCCCAGGGCACAACCTTTGTCTGTATAGAACGGTTATCTCAAACTCTCTTGGCAGATCTAAAGAATAACAAGAACAAGTCTCGGCGACATTTCTCGAAGACAAGTCCAACATGAATCAAAAGCTATTACTTGTTCAAAAAGACAAAATAATCAACTAAGTAGAGCCGGTAGAGCCGCCTTCCAAGATGTAAACTAGATGCATGCCGGACTGGCCAAGTTACTGCTACCGTTCTGTCCAAGGGTCACTTTAGCTACGGTGCCTGTCCCCTTCGCTGGACGCCTTCTACCCTAGTTTATTAGTTGATCTCGACAAATGAAATTTCTTTGACTGTTTTCCAAAAGGTTGTTGAGTACAATGGTTTGATTCATGATTGGAGGAATGGACGGAAATTGCGTCGTGTTGTTTGTCTGTTGAAGGAATTTGGATCTGCAAACGACTTCCTGTAGCGTTTAGACGTGACAGTGATATAGTACTAGTACTTGGTGGGGGGATTACATTCATTCTTTAGAAGCAGATTAACGTGTTTAAGTTGGTGACAAAGAAAAGTAGGGAGTCCGACCAGCCAACCGATCAGCGAACAAAGTTCTGGAGCAAGGGCAATACAAGCAACTTGGATTGGTCGGACTTGAAACTTACCTAAGGAAGACCGGAGTAGTAAGTGGAGCAAACAGCGCTCGCACTTATATAATCAAGAGCGCCTTTCTTCTTGCCTCCCATCACCCACCTTGACGGCTGTGTATCGAGCACCATGAAGCGCATTTTCAACAAATACAAGAAACCAAAATATCCATCTGTGAACATCACCAATGCTCTTGATTCAAACTCTCGATCAGCAGCTTCGACATCGATGGCAATCATAACTAACACCGCTAATCCCATGCCATCCGTCCCCACTAGTGCTGCGACTACGAGTCTTGAAGTTATTCAAGCCACTGGTGTTAACGTTACTGTGAGTTTTCGACTTGGCCCAGCACATTGATAATAATTAGCATATTTACGCAATCGTCAATTAGACTGGCCATGAACGCCAACTCTCCGCGTCGGTTTCCGCTTCGGCAACCAATGATCGTGCTCCTGTATCACGTCTGGAAGACTCCCCACCTGATGCCATAACGAAAGCGAACTCGGGATCTACGGAAGCGGAAAAAAATGCCTCCGTGAGTTACTCACACCCTGCGACTCTGCTCGGCTATTCCTGATGATCAACAGACTCAGCCGTCTGGCTCGGGTTTCTTTGCGAATGCCCAGAATGTACTCATTGCTGGTGGCACCTTTGTAAGCCTTTTCGTCGACTGTGTACATCAATTACCAATAATTGTATGTAGTATAACATTAACGTTCTCCCTGCCAATGCTGGTGAAGGGCAGGCGAAGATCCCCGTACCTCAGAAACCAAATTCGAGTCAATTCTTTATCGGACGGACAGATGCACTTGACAAGCTCAGAAGTATTTTTGTTCATCGTGCTGATGGTGGACTGATGTCAAGGCGCTCTTGTCTCCTCTGGGGAATGGGAGGAATTGGAAAGACCCAGATCTGTCTCAAGTTCATAGAGGAAATGTCTAACAAGTAAGTGTCTTCACTCATCCACAACACTGGCTTCATTTCTTGTTCTAGTTTTTCACATGTGTTCTGGGTTGATGCCTCCTCTGTTGAGAGTATCACAATGTCTCTCAAGGGGATATCTAGTATTGCTACCCAAGCTTCTGGTATGGATGACTCAGTTCAGTCTACTCTCCAGTGGATATCTTCTATCCAGGAGGAATGGTTGATTGTGTTTGATAATGCTGATGATCCTCCTCCAGAGGTGGTGGCCAAGTTCATTCCTCCAGGTAACAGAGGTAATATTATGATTACCAGTAGAAACAGATCCATGGGAAGGGTCATATCATTTAAGAACATGATTGAGGTTTGTGAAATGGAGGAAGTAGATGCTATAATGCTGCTCCTCAAGGCTAGCTGTTTGGATCAGGATCCATTAGCTGAGCATTTGGATGCTGCTAAAAATATTGTTGTTGAACTTGGCTGTATCCCTCTTGCTGTTGAGCATGCTGGTGCTTATATTGAAGCTGGGAACTGTGATATCAACAGATATCTGAGACAATTCTCCTTGCATCGTCAGACTCTTATGTCAGATGCTACATTCACAGGAGCATCAGATTATAATGACACAGTGTATGGTACTTGGGATCTATCTTTCAAGGAGATAGAAAAGAGAGCCAGTGGGAAATCCAGTGTTGGAAATGCACAGGCAGCCCAGGCTGCAATTCTAATTCTTCAAATATGTGCTTTCTATCATCATAGCAATATTTCTAGGGACATATTCAGATCTGCTGCTGAGGAGTCTAAGGAATATGTTGTTGATAGTGAAGTAGCTGAAAGGCTACCTCAGGCAATCACTTTTCTAGATCACACCCTACTTGAATTGGACAGTGATGGTCAATGGGATGACTTCATCTTTGGACAAGGCATTGGTGTGCTTCTGTCATTCTCCTTGATGAGAAGAGGACAATCATCTGAAATGCTGTTTATTCATCCCTTGGTGCACTGCTGGAGTCGTGAGCAAATGTTGAAATCTGAGCAGCAAAGAATGTGGCAGATAGGAAGCATAATATTGTCTTGTGCAATCCCAGACAGATTGTCAAGTCAGGATTATGCATTACGGCGATTGATATTTCCACATATCAAAGCAAATGAGTTACATGGAAGGCAGATGGGACTTATCAGGGATTACTATGATGATAAATATACAAATTTTGCACTAGTACTGATGGAAAATGGTGATTGGAACGGTTCAGGGCAGTTTCAGATTCAAATCATGGAGATGAGGAAGAAAGTGCTTGGTGCAGAACATCCAAGCACCCTCATGGGCATGGGAAGTCTGGCACACTCATACTATAATCAGGGAAGATGGAATGAGGCAGAGCAGCTAGAGGTTCAAGTCATGGACATGAGGAAAAAGGTGCTTGGTGCACAACATCCAGACACACTCTTAAGCATGGGAAATCTGGCAAACACATACTGTAGTCAAGGAAGGTGGAATGAGGCAGAGCAGCTAGAGGTTCAAGTTATGGACATGAGGAAGAAAGTGCTTGGTGCAGAACATCCAAACACCATCATAACCATGGGAAATCTAGCAAGGACATACCGTAATCAAGGAAGATGGAATGAGGCAGAGCAACTAGAGGTTCAAGTCATGGACATGAGGAAGGAGCTGCTTGGTGCAGAACATCCAGACACACTCTTAAGCATGGGAAATTTGGCAAGCACATACCGCAATCAAGGAAGATGGAATGAGGCAGAGCAGCTGGAGGTTCAAGTCATGGATATGAGCAAGAAAGTACTTGGTGCAGAACATCCAAGTACTCTCATAATTATGGGCAATCTAGCAAACACATACCGTAATAAAGGAAGATGGAATGAGGCAGAGCAGCTGGAGGTTCAAGTCATGGATATAAGCAAGAAAGTGCTTGGTGCAGAACATCCAAGCACCCTCATAATCATGGGGAATATAGCAAGCACATACTCTAATCAAGGAAGATGGAATGAAGCAGAGCAGCTGGAGGTTCAAGTCATGGGTATGAGGAAGAGGGTGCTTGGTGCAGAACATCCAGACACACTCTTAAGCATGGGAAATCTGGCAGACACATACTGTAATCAAGGAAGATTGAATGAGGCAGAGCAGCTAGAGGTTCAAGTCATGGACATCAAGAAGAAAGTGCTTGGTGCAGAACATCCAAGCACCCTTATGACCATGGGAAATCTAGCAAGAACATACCATAATCAGGGAAGGTTGAATGAGGCAGAGCAACTAGAGGTTCAAGTCATGGACATGAGGCGGAAGGTGCTTGGTGCAGAACATCCAGAGACACTTTTAAGTATGGGAAATCTAGCAAACACATACTGTACTCAAGGAAGGTGGAATGAGGCAGAGCAGTTAGAGGTTCAAGTTAAGGATATGAGGAATAAAGTGCTTGGTGCCGAACATCCAGACACCCTCTTAAGCATGGGAAATCTAGCATACATATGCCACAGCCAAGGAAGATGGAATGAGGCAGAGCAGCTGGAGATTCAAGTCATGGACATGACAAAGAAAGTGCTTGGTGCAGAACATCCAGACACACTATTAAGCATGGGAAATCTGGCAAGTACATACCGTAATCAAGGAAAATGGAATGAGGTAGAGCAGCTGGAGTTTCAAGTCATGAATATAAGGAAGAAGGTGCTTGGTGCAGAACATCCAAAGACCCTCATTACCATGGGACATCTAGCAAAGACATACCATAATCAAGGAAGATTGAATGAGGCAGAGCAGCTAGAGGTTAAAGTCATGGATATCAAGAAGAAAGTGCTTGGTGGAGAACATCCAAGTGCTGTTCCCATTGTCAAAGTATGAATATATTTGTAGTCTACTTCAATTCAAATTTCAGACATGTTTTCAAAGAAGAACTTACCTTTTAACTTTCTGTGGAGAATGTACAGTTAGTCACCACTACTGAGAAATATTCAAAATACATATTAGATCATCACCAAGATAAGTTACATAAACCAGTTTCTGAAGTATTCCATTGGCTGGAAGTTGCACAAATGGCATTTTGGCAGGGATATGGCTAGACATTGCTCATCTGTAAGGGCCTTGGTGTGCAACCAAATCAAACAACTGTGAGACATAGTTACAATATGTGGTAGTGTTACATTCCATCACACGTTACTCCAGTCTGACTCCGTTGGAGTCGTTTCTGGTAGTCTGTACTCCGTTCCAGTACTTTCCCTTGTCTCCGACTCTACTCCTCCTACGTCCGACTCCGAGACTTCTCCGTATCATTCCGACTCTTCCAACAATATCCCAAACCCCTTACCACACCTTTGTCATAACAACTATTCCTTTGTCATCACTTTCCCACTATCAGTTCAGCACACCAGCCATGGATTATTCACCTAAGAATGCAGGACCTTTTCGGGAGCAGAATGCAGCACTTATATTTATATTCTATATTTCGGTTGCAATTCCTTTTATATTTAAAGTACTCAAACTTGTATGTTTTCCCTTAGTTTGAATATCAACTTATTTTCCTCCTCTTGTTTTTCCCTCTAAGTCACTGAGGTCTTCCGACTTGTTACTTTCCTCTTCCGTTCCAAAATCAGGACACCTTAGGAGCTGGGTGGCACAGCACACACGCTGAGGCCAACATCCTTTCCGGGTTACTGTTCCGGTTCCGTTCCGTCCATTCCATCCATTCCGTCCGTTCCATCTGTTCCGGAGTAACTCCGACGTGACTTCTTTTGTTTTAAACTTAACAGGTAGAGAATTTAACATCATCCAAACATGTTGCAGAAATGAATAATTGGATTATTATATTGCTTGAAAGTTTCAGTCCACCAGATAAAGAAAGCAAAGCCACCTTAAAAACCACATAATTACCATTTTTATCATAAAATTTCATTCACTATATGTTCATATGATGCTATAATACATTTATCATACAAAAGCATCATACAAATGAGCAAGCTTGTTTCACATGTTGTCATGACATGTCAGTGGAGTACTAAATAAATTTATGTAATCTACAGCTGTGGTGGGAGTTACACCCCAACAAACTGAACCAAGTGAACCAGAACTTTGGTTTGGTTCTGGTGGTTCCAGTTCTTTGCGTCAATTTAAAATAAAAATAAAAGGACTCATTTGGGACTCATATATGCCATGCTCTGCAATGGCCCTCTAAAGCAGGTTACCCTTTGATTTAATCTGGCTACAATTGTTATCTATTTTTACTCAGCTACCTACAGACTAGCTCTGGTATATAAACCCCCCAGCCTCTAGATAGCCCTTTAGTGAATTCAAACTACTTTAACCTCATCTTTTGAGTTCCTGTTTGTGCAGAAACAAAACCTCTGTTATGTCAAGTCATCACAGTGGCAAGAGGGTCCTGGAATTAAAAAATGGCATGGGGTTGGTAAATTTTTTTAAGGCATTTTGGCCTACCCCCCCTCCTTCCAAAAAGGGTATGTTCTCATCCAAATTAGGTATGTTTTGATGGGATGTAGTTGGATCATCCAGTTATAGGTGGTCTCCATATGTTTTCTGACTCTCCATATGTTTTTTAACAATCTTTTACTATCACTTAAAAACATATATAAGTTATAACCTGGCCCAGAAAGCAAAAATGAACTGTATATAGCTATTTAATAATGATACAAGGGCAGAAATACTGTCTAGTAGCAGGAAATGTGTGTTTAAAGTGATATTAGAATTCTTTTTTAAGCCCTCAGTACCCTCCTTGGGTCATGGACTAAAATCCTAGGACCCTTGCACAGCAGTCACACTTTTGTCACAGAACAGGTTGTGTCCAAAACCAGCAGGTTGTGTCCAAAACCAGTGTGGGAATGATCACATCTTCCATCAAGTTGATTGTAGGTAGGCATTTTTCTCTGTATATATATATATATATGAATCCTATGGGAACCCGGACTGTCAAGCTTCCAAAGGCTTTGATGAACATGTCATAGATAGGGATGCCAAAGTTCAGTTTGGTTCAGTTTGGGACCCATTTTCTCAGAACCAGAACCAGAACCAGTTTGAACCATAAGAACCAGTTAAAAATAGACTTTTGTTAGGATATCACCAATTAGAGAAGAAATTCTCATTTTAAATTTTATTTTCTAAAATCACATCTTATTTCTTAGAAATAAATATATCTTGAAATTTGAGGCCAGAAGTTTGTAGTATTGGTGTTATAACTATGACATCACTAAAAGTAAACATGAAAAGAAAAAAATACTACTAAATCATTTTGCCAACTAGTGACAACTTTGAATTGGATTCTTGCAATAGGAGTAAATATTAATAAAACCTGAAGTTATAAAGTAAATAAGACATATTATTGATTATTGTTAAGTTCAAAACAAGGGGTCACGTCAGAGTAACACCGGATCAGACGGAACGGAACTGGAACAAGTAATGGAAAGGACTTTCGCCTCAGCATATGTGCTGTGCCGCCCAGCTCCTACAATGTCCTGATTTTGGGAATGGAAGAGAACAGAAAGTTGGAAGACCTCAATGACTTAGAGGATGAACAAGGGGAGGAAACTAAGTTGATATTCAAACTGAGGGAAAACATACAAGTTTGAGTACTTTAAATATAAAAGAAATTGCAACCAAAATATAGAATATAAATATAAGTGCTGCGTTCTGCTCCCGGAAAAGGTCCTGCATTCTAGGGTGAATAATCCATGGCTGGTTTGCTGACTGATAGTGGGAAAGTGATGACAAAGGAATAGTTGTTGTGACGAAGGTGTGGTAAGGGGTTTGGGATATTGTTGGAAGAGTCGGAGTGATACAGGGAAGTCTCGGAGTCGGACGTAAGAGGAGTAGAGTTGGAGACAAGGGAAAGTACTGGAACGGAGTATGGACTACCGGAAACAACTCTGACAGAGTCGGACCAGAGTGACATGTGATGGAATGTAACAATTATGTACTATGCCAGACCAAAAAATGATGTACTTCTGATTGGAAATATATTGTGTTGGTGACTTGAATAAATGTTTTCATTACAGATACAGGTACATTGTGCCATTTAACCTGTAAAATAATGCAAATAAGTAAATATATCACTTAAATGTTTGCCTTGGGATATAGTGACTCAGAATGGTTTGAACCGGTTCAGAACTGGTTCTCAGATTTCAGGCCAATCAAGAACCAGAACCAGAACCAGATGGCTGAGGTTGAACCAGAACCAGAACTGAACCAGATACTTGGTTTGGTTTGGTTGGTTCTGGTTCTTGGACTGGTTCAGAACTGAACTTTGGCATCCCTAGTCACAGATGATGACGCCGATGTTTATTGATGTCAAGGGATGATTTGTAAGTTGTCAGGACCTCAGAGACAAACCTCTCATTTTGTATGCAAGTAATAGGCTAAGTATATGTGCTTTAATACTGAAAAGGATTGAGGTATTTCATAAAGAACTGACCCACCTACACCCCATCCAGTGGCATCCACTCCTCCTCCCCTCCCCAGAAATCATCCAAATCTGCAACTTCCCATTCAAAAAATTACCATGTGTTCCTTATCTTATAATATATCTCTACCTGACAAATATAGTTGCTCTCCTGCAGAAACTCGAGATTTTGGCAATGAATTGACCCAGTCTTTCTTCCTCTCCCTCACTAAATTTGAGTAAATTACAATTTTCTTTATGAAAAATGGGCACCATCCATTCATATTGTAGAAATATATTTAAAATGCATGTGAATATGTTCCTGAATATTTTGGATTTTTTTGGGCCACCGCGGACCTCCCTACGCGTGTGGGAGATGCATGTTGATCACGTGCCTGGAAATCGGTCAAGGTCGTGTCGGTTAAAATCGGTCCTGTGTCTGGAAAAGGAAATCCCTTGAATGACCCTTTTTGGTGTCTCCGAGGTCCTGACAACTTATAAATCGTCCCTTGACGTCAATAAACATCGGCATTATCATCCGTGACATGTTTATCAAAGCCTTTGGAAGCTTGACAGTAGAATCCTACTCTAAATCTACCCAGATATGACTTGGGCCGATACCGTTCGAGAACAATTTGACCTTGTTGACCGCTTTACGACCGATGAAACCGAATACTACGGGCCATACAATACCCTCCTGACCGATATCTTTCCTCACACAGAGCATTTTCAAATCGTCCCTCAGTACAAAGGACCCATAACCCCAGGCTCCATCGATTTCACTACTATATATATCATTCGCAAACGGAAGTGTCCTGTGTTTTTCATTAAGATCAAACCCTTCCCCCATCTTGACGAGATCTCCACTCGTGAAAAAGCAGACCAGCAGATGCGCGATCGATTTGTTTCCATCATTGGTAGGAACCTTGTCATTCCGAAACTGTACGGAATTAGTGCAATGGGCACTCGGTTTTCAGTTTACGAGTACAATCAGGAAACAAACAAGCTGCTACCGCCTTCAATTGCTCGCGATGCCATGTACGTGACAGACGTCGCTCCTGCTGATCGCTGGAATTATGAGTTATTGGAGGATGACGGAGAGACAAAGATGAGGGAGCTGGTCGAAGAAGTGAAAGTGATGTGTGAGAAAATCTAACATGTGTATGACCAGATCTTCTTCGTCAATCGTTGTTCAAGTTTATGATGATTTTGCAAAAAGAAACTTCCCATTTATCGTTCAAGATCAGACAAAAGTCGGAACTTACTGTCATATCTGTGCATCGATCTTCCTGCGCCATTCAGCCTCGTTCTCTAACAATACTTTCCATGCTGCATCTAAATCAGTCATTCCACGATACGATTAAAGCACAGGCTGAAATTGGTCCGAATGGCAGATACTTGATCCTGAGCTTCGAGATGTTGGTACTGACGCCTCGGGGACGATATGATATCGACATGTTTTCAGATTTCTTGATATTGGGAGGGAAAACCTACGATTACAAGGTTTTTTATCAATCCTCTGCCTGGCTCTTCCCGTTACCCAAAGGATGACCAACATGTTCTTATTCATCGTACGCTTTTTCTTTCAAATCTCTCGCAAACATCAACTAACCGTCGAAATCCAGTTGGAATTGAGCACGCCCATCCGACAGAATCAGGCCTTGTATCAATACCTGGTGATGCAGTTCACGCGGGAAGAGGAGAACACCACAGAGCGAGTAGGTGGTTATGAGGATACAGAGAGAAATGGCCGATCTTATTTACTTCAGTGAGGACATTGCGAAATACGACAAATTTACGAAGGTTCGACATACGAATTCGTATCCAGTGTTCCCCGAGCTTTGGTTGGGGAAGAAAATCGTTGGTTCAGCAAGTTTCCAAAGGGTTTGTCCGCCTTTAATTAGGTGTAGGAAGTACCTGATACCTCTTTTTCTAGTCGAGATGGACACCCAGGTTTCAAAGCCAACCTCAAGGCGATCTCTTTTTCCTCGAACGTCATATCTTCTTCATCTCCAAACAACCACTCTGATCGAGATCAACGACATCCGCCCAGCGATCTTATCTCGTGCGGGTGCTGGTGCGGGAGCCTTGACCGCACGAACCTTCGACCTTAATCGTCACCAAGAGTGGTCCATAACACAATTGTTACATATATCAATAGGGATGAATATGAAATAACCGAGACGTATTTGAAGGATAACAAAGTGAGGGTGAAGAATGAGATACCGACGCCGATTTAATTGCTTGGGTGGCATGTGCAGTTGCCAGCGACGATGACAATGACGACGTTATGCACAATATCATTAGTTCTGATTCTGATCGCGGAACGTCTGGACAAAAGAAGGTTTCGAGGGTAGCGAGGAAGGTAGTGGGTGTTTCCTTTACTTGATGATTTTTTCCCTCTTAGATCCTGATGTTGCCTTTTCACAGGGCCGTAAAGGCTCCCACTCTGATTCCGGGTTCCCGAGCGATAGTGATTCAGACTCTTCCGGTGCTAAGACAGCGTCGGACGATAGTGGATATATCGCTTTGACCCGAGATACTAAGAAAGGGGAAAAGTGCAGATACGTCCTCTGGGGACAAGGTCAAAAAGCCGGCGAAAAAGAAAGGTGCAGCTTCCGTTGCTGGTAGCGATGCGGATGAAATTGACAGCAAGGCGAAGGCGAAGCCAAAGCGCGAGTTTAAAGCGAAGAAGGGTTCGGACGACGACGCTATAGATATGGATAAGGATGGAGGCAGACCGAAACCCAAACCCAAGACATCTGCTTCAGCTGCTAGTTCATCAAGAAACCGAAATCAAGAAGATGAAGGACGATGACCTCGCCCGAAACCCAAACCGATGAAAGAAGTTGCTGTTGAAGCTGAAGTTGAGCCTCCCAAAAAAGAGGTTAAAGAAGATGGATTAATTTTTTGTTTTCGTATCCTTTTTTCTCATCTTTCGACCACGGTCTGGCGTCAAAAGGAGGAACAGTACCTGCTTTCTGTACTTTCCCTGCGACGTACATTTTCTCATGTTTTAGATCTTACTTCTAACGAGGCCCGGGGGTGCAATCTTTGTCTTTATACACCGGTTATCTCAAACTCTCTTGGCAGATCTAAAGAATAATAAGAACAACATTTCTCGAAGACAAGCAACATGAATTGAAAGGTAGTACTTCAAAAGACAAAATAATCAACGCCTTCCAAGATTTAAACTGGATGACTGGCCACCTGCTACCGTTCTGTCCAAGGGTCATTTGGCTACAGTACCCGTCCTTTTTTCTGGACGTCTTCTTGACAAATGAGCACTTCTTTCACTGTTTTCCAAAAGGCTTGTACAATGGTTTGATTCATGATTGAGGAACGGACGAAAATTACATGGTGTTGTTTGTCTGCTGAAGGATACTGATAACATATCCGGCAGGGTGAAAAGGTACAAGTTGAATAGTGGAAGAATGTAGATCTGCGAACATAATGGGTGACTTCCTGTACCGCTTGGACGCGACAGTGAAGTGGCACTGGGTAGAGGACGATGTTCATTCTTCAGAAGCAGATTAACATTTTTCAGACGTGTTTAAGTTGGTGACAATCAACGAACAAAGTTCTGGAGCAAGGGCAATACAAGCAACCATACACTTGAGGATTGGTCGGAGGACTTAGAAACTTACCTAAGGAAGACCTTACAAGTGCCGGCTCTCGGCTTGGACAAGTTGGTTCGTCCTTGCATCTGCGATGCCCATTCCACCCTCATTTGGGCTCTATCGAATTTATTTGATGCTAGCCTGAGAAGATCACGCAGTAGAAAGGAAGAGATTTGGAACGGGTCATGCTTCGGCAATGACCCGTGGCTGATGGGCCACACAAAGCCAATTCATATGCAAGGCACAGATTCATATGCAAGGCACTGTAACGAATTTGGAGAGAATTGGATCGTATGCGGAGTAACCGGAGTAAACAACGCTCGCACTTATGATCAAGAGCGTCTGTCTTCTTATCCCTCTTGACCCATCGAGTACCATGAAGCGCATTTTCAAGAAAGACAAATCCAAGAAACCAAAGTATCCACCTGTGAACATCACCGATGCTCGCGATTCAAGCTCTCAACCAGTACCTTCGACATCGATGGCAATCATAACTAACAACGCTAATCCCATGCCATTCGTCCCCGCTAGTGCTGCGACTGCGAGTCTTGAAGTTATTCAAGCCACTGGTCTTAACGTTACTGTGAGTTCTCAACCTGGCCTAGCACATCGATAATAATTGTCACCTTTACGCAAATTTAAATCGTCAATTAGACTGGCCATGAACGCCAGCTCTCCGCCTTGGTTTCCGCTTTGGCAACCAATGATCGTGCTCTTGTATCACGTCTGGAAGACTCCCTACCTGATAGCATACCGAAAGCTAACTTGGGATCTACGGAATCAGAAAAAAATGCCTCCGTGAGTTGCTCACACCCAACGACCCTTCTCGGCTATTCCTGATGATCAACAGACTCAGCCGTCTGGCTCGGGTTTCTTTGCGAATGCCCAGAATGTACTCATCACTGGGGGAACCTTTGTAAGTCTTTCTCGTGTATTGTATACATGATTCAGCAATAATTGTATGTAGGTTAACACTCTCTCTGTCAATCCTGGTGGAAGACAGGTGAAGATCCCCGTACCTCAGAAACCAAGTTCCAGTCCGTTCTTTACCGGACGGACAGATGTACTTAACAAGCTCAGAAATATTTTTGTTCATCGCGCTGGTAGTGGACTGACCTCGAGGCGCTCTTGTCTCCTCTGGGGATTAGGAGGAATTGGAAAGACCCAGATCTGTCTCAAGTTCACAGAAGAAATGTCTGACAAGTAAGTGTCTTCACCCTTTCACAACACTGGTCTTATTTTTTGCTCTAGTTTTTCACATGTTTTCTGGATTGATGCCTCCTCTGTTGAGAGTATCACAATGTCTCTCAAGGGGATATCTAGTATTCCTGCTGCCCAAGCTTCTAGCATGGATGACCCAGTTCAGTCTACTCTCCAATGGATATCTTCTATCCAGGAGGAATGGTTGATTGTGTTTGATAATGCTGATGATCCTCCTCCAGAGGTGGTGGCCAAGTTCATTCCTCCAGGTAACAGAGGTAATATTCTGATTACCAGTAGAAACAGATCCATGGGAAGGGTCATATCATTTAAGAACATGATTGAGATCTGTGAAATGGAGGAAGCAGATGCTATAATGCTGCTCCTCAAGGCTAGCTATTTGGATCAGGATCCATTAGCTGAGCATTTGGATGCTGCTAAGAATATTGTTGTTGAACTTGGCTGTATCCCTCTTGCTGTTGAGCATGCTGGTGCTTATATTGAAGCTGGGAAATGTGATATCAATAGATATCTGAGACAATTCTCCTTGCATCGTCAGACTCTTATGTCAGATGCTACATTCACAGGAGCATCAGATTATAATGAGACAGTATATGGGACTTGGGATCTATCTTTCAAAAAAATAGAAAAGAGAGCCAGTGGAATATCTAGTGTTGGAAATGCACAAGCAGCCCAGGCTGCAATTCTAATTCTTCAAATATGTGCTTTCTATCATCATAGCAATATTTCTAGGGACATATTCAGATCTGCTGCTGAGGAGTCTAAGAAATATGTTGTTGATAGTGAAGTAGCTGAAAAGTTACCCCAGGCAATCACTTTATTGGATCATACTCTACTTGCACTAGACATTGATGGTCAATGGGATGACTTTATCTTTGGACAGGGGATTGGTGTCCTTCTCTCTTTCTCCTTGATGAAAAGAGGACAAACACCTGAAATGTTGTCTGTTCATCCTTTGGTACACTGCTGGAGTCGGGAGCGAATGTTAAAATCTGAGCAGCAAAGAATATGGCAGATGGGAAGCATAATCTTGTCCTGTGCAATCCCAGAGAGATTTACAACTCAGGATTATGCATTACGGCGGTTGATTCTCCCACATATCAAAGCAAGTGAGTTATATGGAATCCAGCTGGGATTTATCAGGTACTACTATGATGACAAATATACCAATTTTGCATTAGTAATGAGGGAAAATGGAGACTGGAAGAATGCAGAGGAGCTGGATGTTCAAGTTGTAGACATGAGGAAGAGGCTTCTGGGTGCAGAACATCCATCCACCCTGATGAGCATGGGAAATCTAGCAGCAACATACCATAATCAGGGAAAGTGGAATGAGGCAGAGCAGCTAAACATTCATGTCATGGATATGAGAAGGAAGCTTCTTGGTGGAGAACATCCAGACACCCTTACAAGCATGGCAAATATAGCAGCCACATACTGCGATCAGGGAAGATGGAATGAGGCAGAGCAGCTGGAGATTCAAGTCATAGACATGAGGAAGAGGGTGCTTGGTGAAGAACATCCAGATACCCTCTTAAGCATGGGAAATCTAGCAAGCACATACCGTAATCAAGGAAGATGGAATGAGGCAGAGCAGTTGCAGATTCAAGTTCTAGACATGAGAAACAGAGTGCTTGGTGCAGACCATCCAAGTACCCTCTTAAGTATGGGAAATCTAGCAGGCACATACCGTAATCAAGGAAGATGGAATGAGGCAGAGCAGCTGGAGGTTCAAGTTATGGACCTGAGGAAAAAGGTCCTTGGTGCAGAACATCCAGACACCCTCTTAAGTATGGGAAATCTAGCAAGCACATACCATAATAAAGGAAGGTTGAATGAGGCAGAGCAACTGGAGCTCCAAGTCATGTATATGAGGAGAAAGGTGCTTGGTGAAGAACATCCAGGCACCCTCTTAAGCATGGGACATCTGGCAAGCATATACCGCAATCAAGGGAGATGGAATAAGGCAGAGCAACTAGAGGCTCAAGTCCTAGACATGAGAAAGAGAGTGCTTGGTGCAGAACATCCAGACACCCTCTTAAGCATGGGAAATATGGCAAACACACACCGTAATCAAGGAAGATGGAACCAGGCAGAGGAGCTGGAGGTTCAAGTCTTAAATATGAGAAAGAGAGTGCTTGGTGCAGAACATCCAGGTACCCTTGTAAGCATGGGAAATCTAGCAAGCACATACCGTAATCAAGGAAGATGGAATGAGGCAGAGCAGCTGGAGGTTCAAGTCATGAACATGAGGAAGAAGGTGCTTGGTGCAGAACATCCAGACACCCTCTTAAGCATGGGAAATCTAGCAAGCACATACCGTAATCAAGGAAGATGGAATGAGGCAGAGCAGCTGGAGGTTCAAGTCCTAGACATGAGAAAGAGAGTGCTTGGTGCAGAACACCCAGGCACCCTCTTGAGCATGGGAAATCTAGCAAGCACATACTGTAATCAAGGAAGATGGAATGAGGCAGAGCAGCTGGAGGTTCAAGTTATTGACATGAGGAAGAAGGTGCTTGGTGCAGAACACCCAGACACTCTTAAGCATGGGAAATCTAGCAAGCACATTCCGTAATCAAGGAAGGTTGAATGAGGCAGAGCAGCTGGAGGTTCAAGTTATGGATATGAGGAAGAGAGTGCTAGGTGCAGAACATCCAGGCACCCTCTTAATCATGGGAAATCTGGCAAGCACATACCATAATCAAGGAAGATGGAATGAGTCAGAGCAGCTGGAGGTTCAAGTCATGGACATGAGAAAGAGAGTGCTTGGTGCAGAACATCCAGACACCCTCTTAAGCATGGGCAATCTAGCAAGCACATACTATAATCAAGGAAGATGGAATGAGGCAGAGCAGCTGGAGGTTCAAGTCCTAGACATGAGAAAGAGAGTGCTTGGTGCAGAACATCCAGGCACCCTCTTAAGCATGGGAAGTCTAGCAAGTATGTACCACAAGCAAGGAAGATGGAATGAGGCAGAGCAGCTGGAGGTTCAAATTATAAGCATGGAGATTTTAGCAAGCACACATCATAATCAAGGAAGATGGAATGAGTCAGAGCAGCTGGAGGTTCAAGTCATGGACATGAACAAGAAAGTCCTTGGTGAAGAACATCCAAGCACATTTGTAATCATGGGAAATTTAACAAGCACATACTGTAATCAAGGAAAATTGAATGTGGCAGAGTAGTTGGAGCTTGAATTCATGAATATAAGGACAGTAATAGACAGTAACTGAGTATAGTGATAAGGAAAAGTATTACACAGAAACAACCTGATCCATATCTCAAAAATAGTGGTCCCATGCTCAAAGTATGAATCTGTATACATATATTTGTAGTCTACTTCCATTGAGACTTCAGATATGTTCTGAAAGAAGACATTACCTTTTAAATTCTGTGCAGAATATCCCAAAATATACACCAGTGATGCAAAGACTGAAATGAAAATATAACTCATTTGAAGAATCCATTGAGCAATTTGGTGGTTAAAACACAATTGTGAACATTATGCTTGAAAGGCTCTTGAGAAATGTCTTAGTCCATCAGTTCATTGGGTTTTATGGTATTAAGATAGTTGTATGTCACTAGGTTGAGCTTCAATTGCCTTCACCAAAGACAATCTCATTACCTTCAGCAGCTTCCTGACTGTGAAATGTGTTAGCAATTTATTGACAAAGGTAGGTCTTGTAAAGAGTAATTTGCAATGATCCCCACCACAGCAGGAGGCAGCACAGGCAGACAAAGACATAGATCTGGAGATGGCTAAAATGGGCAGAGTAAGGTCAAGTATTCACACATATTGGTAAAAACACCCAGAGGCGGTGGTGGCAGAGCAGCTTCTTCCACTGACATCGCTTTGTGGGCAGCAGCTTGGTGTACGAGCTCAACATAGTTCAACTGAACCATGACTGAGTTGTCGCTAGTGATGCCAAAGTTTGGTTCAGTCTGGTTCTCTGACAAATTTTGAGAACCGAGAACTGGACCAATGGTTCAGTTCAGGTAAACTGCTGAACTTTGGACAGGACCACCGGTTCTGGTCAGGTTCAGGTTTGAACACATTCAAACCTGTAAAATTTCTCACACACCTACCAACCAAAAAATGGCTGAATTCTCATGTGGTAATTCATTTTGGTTTATTCAGAGGTTGTGGTTCAGTGTTATACTCCTTTCCACGTGTTTGAAAAGGTTGGCACTTATTCCGGCAAGCCAGACTTGTCTGGGCTGTCCTGCACATATTACTATAAAGAGTAACCAATGCTAAATATGATCAAACCCCAGCACCAAGGAGTCACAGAGGCACTATGCCGCACTGGGGAACAATTATATGACAAAAATACCCTGCCAAACCTCCTAAAAATCAGCAATTTCTGTTGGTGAAAGTCCGAAGTTTGGTTCAGGTTCGAACCTATCAGCAAGACCTTGAACCTTGACCTGAACTTTGGACCGAACTTTTGGTCTGGTTTGAGAAGTTCAGGTTTGAACCACGGTGCAGAACCGAACTGCGGCATCACTAGTTGTTGCAAAAAACCAATGACTAATGACTTACAAGGAGATAACCCCATCATCCCTCCTGAACCAATGCCTGTCCACCACCTTTCATCAATTTCCTCAATGTCTGTAATGAATTTTTGAAACAAGAGATGGAGCAGCTTGAGCAAGAAGGAGTGACAGAAAACACCGGTTGCTGTTTGGGGGCCTGAAAAAAAATGTTCAGACAGGTGTCATACAATGTACAAATACATACCACAACACTACAGGGTCTTGCAATATGGTTTGCACAAAAATTTTACAGCGCGAGTGTTATAAATCATTGTTTGTGTTGTTATATAACACCAACCAGAGAGCAGTGGACCAGTCTTTAGGTCAAGAGACTCCCTGTTGTTTGTTTAGGGAAGGTGTAACCTTGACTTGTAACACACAGAGATAGGGAGCAAGAGTAGAGGTGAGGAGGATGAAGATGAATGTCTTAACAGGTGACTGAGGGTGGAGGATGAGGATGAGGATGGATAAGAGAGAGTCTTCAGCAAGACTATAGCAGTAGAGGGATAGATTGACAGTAAAGAGATAAAAAAGCGAACTTGAGGGAGGAATTCACTGGAATTCCACTGAGAAGATGACTGTTGGGGAGTAAGAATGAATTGGGAGAAACTACCTATCCTGGTACAAAAGAGCAGTATTTATACCCTAAGGATGAGGCTATGTAGAACAATAAAAAGAAAGAAGTATGCACTGTCAAAGGAAGAAAGATAAAGAGAGGACAGCTGCGAGAAGAAAAGAACAATGGAAAAGGAAAAGAAACAATAAAAAAATCTGTAAAGTGTCAAAGTGTGAGAGAAAAGAAAAGAAGGCAGTGTACATAGTCCAATAGCAAAAATATATCAACTCCATAGGCGGGTGGTCATGTCAAAAATGTGAAAGGTCCTGAGTCAACACTTGAAAGGTGCAGCCTTGTTCCCGAGAAAACACTACTTGCCCATGATCCCATGTTGTGCAGCCTTGATAACACTTGACACACTGCGAGAATAATCCTCTGCTGCTGATTCATCTGCAATTCCTGCTTAGTTGTGATCCTCCTGGACTTCCTAAGTTGTCATAAAGAGGGTGGGAAGGCTTCATGTACTGCATGAATGATGGTTTTGGCAGTGAATGATAAGGTAAGAGGTAGATAATTGAGGATAGGGGACTGAGTGATATCCAGGAGCGAGGGATGGCAAGATAGATGGCTGAGGGGAAGACTTGTGGGTCCATAGCCACAACAACAATGACAAAGCCTTTTACATAATGGGAGATGTAGTTGATGCATCCATAAAGGGGCCGTTCTTGATATGATGGACCAAAGATATGATCAAACATGAGCCAATGACCGATGTGAATAGTAGATTGATCACTTTGTTGGATCACTAACCAAGGAACAAATGGATGGTAGATGCTTAGGAGCATGTCGATAGTGAAAACGATGGAGAGCATAGTGTGAGACATTGAGAGTATGATGGGCAATGAGGGTGATAACATTGAATGAATGATTTGTCGACCAGGTATTATTAGCAGTAGCAAGTAAGGGGAAGCAACAGAGGAGAATGGATGAATTACCACAGTTTTGATCCCACCTAGAACATCATACTAAGCTACTCTTGCACTCCTTCAAAATCATCCTGCAGGCTTTGCTTTTTCTGCGCATTATCTCACACTTTAAAGTGAACCTTCACACCTCATAAAACCTCACTATCACCTACTGAAGAGAACTACATCAACCCCATGAACTGCGTACTACTTGCAGTCTGTCCCCACTGCAGGTACATCAACGTGTACTTGTCTGGCATCATGAACAACAAAAAACACCTGCAGAAATGGCCACTCTCGCAAGGTGCAGCCGCCGAGCCATATACTATATCCTATCTTATGACCATGATTATGGAACAGTCCACAATCCTTTTGTGTGCCCTGTTGGACGCTCCCGGGCACTCAACATTGGTGACCTGAACTTCCTGGTCTCTATAATAGCTGCCAAACCCAAGGTGTTCCTCGATGAGCTCCAGGATGAGCTTTTCACATATCGAGATGTAGAGGTCTCAATTCCAACAATCACCCAAGCACTTCAGCGATGGGAAATTAGCAAAAAGGCTGTCTCAACTGCTGCATTGGAAAGGAATGAGCTTTTACAAGCCACATGGCAGGCTGAATATGGTGACATCCCAGCTGAATATTGTGTTTGGCTCGATGAATCGAGTGTTGATAATTTCACCTACCAGCACAAGAATGGCTGGAGTGACATTGGTCAAGCATCTGTATGCCGTGATACATTCATCCGAGGGCAACACTACTCCATTCTCCCAGCTTTGACATCTGATGGACTCATTGCGCTCGATATTTTTGAAGGGTCTGTCAATAAGGATTTTTTTATCCAATTTCTACATGAACAGGTGGTCAGTCTTAGTATTCCTCCATCAATTTGAAGCTGAATTCTACAGCAATTCATCTGACTCTTTCCAGGCACCAAGGCTGAATCTGTACCCTGGTCCATGGAGCATTGTAATTATGGATAACTGTGCAATTCATCATGATGAGGAAATCCATCAAATTATTGAGGCTGAATGTGGTATGAATTCTCAACAGCCTTCATAGTTTGACAAGCTGACTGACTGAGGATCTGACAAGCTGCGAAGCTTGTCTACCTTCCTCCATACTCTCCAGACTTCAACATGATTGAGCAAGGCTTTTCACTCAATTAAATCATGGCTTCGACAACGTGAGGCACAAGCAACCTCACCACAAGTTAGACCATGGCTGATCCATCAAGCCAGCGCACATGTAACAGCAGAGATGGCTTGTGGATGGATCAAAAACTGTGGTTATACATTTCAAGAGTAATATATCAACTATGTTTAAAAACTTTAGTTAAGAATTCAGAACTTGATATATATATATACTAGGGAAGTCAAAGTGAAGCTTAGCACCTTCCCACACAAACCTTCTGCTCAAGACGGTTCTGCCACTCCTTACAAAATTTCTTGAATTTGATGACCATGCCGTGGGTGGAGCCTAAGACACGATGCAGCTCAACATCACTGACAAAGGGTAAAATATCAGGTGTATAGTCTTCAAGGTCAAGAGCTGACTCACATGGCAGCAAATCAACACCTTCAAGTCGGGCAAAATCAAGGAGGCAATGATGAAGTTCTGACCCTTTCTTGGGAATTGGGGAGTTGGTAACAGTGGAGGGTGGTTCTTGCACATTTTGGGGTTATGGGAGGGGTGGAATTGGAGTAGGGGCACTTCTGGGCAAGCCCACCAATCAGGGAAACAAGAGCGTTGACGAGCATGACAAGTGCGTCACAACCAGAATCAGAGGCAGTTGGATGACCTCTTGGTTTGGGCCCTGCAGCAGCAGCATTGCGAACACCATCAAAAGCAGGATGATTAGGGGGCTCATGCTTGGTTGCATCACCAGCAGACTAGTCCTTCATTAGACACCACCACACTATGAACCTCAATGGATAAATCACATACCATAATACCATAGCAGCCGCCCAGGCTTTGAGATGATGGGGATTCAAGTGAGTATGTTCTCCTGATGGTGCAATGTAACAGTGGCCAGGTTCTCCATGTTCACCTTGATGGTTTTGGCATGGCCACTTCTTCTTGAGCTCGAGGACAAGCTGACCATTGAGTCAAGAGAGATCACTAAAATCAGTGGTTTTGGGAACCTGGAAAAGAGTGAAAGATAAGCAGGGTTGAACACAAGGGACTGATGGCCTTACCCAAGTTCCATAGACTAATTCATCCTCCTGTTACATTCCGTCATACGTTACTCTGGTCCGACTCCGTCGGAGTTGTCTCCGGTAGTCCGTACTCCGTTCCAGTACTTTCCCTTGCCTCCGGATTTGCTCCTTCTATGTCCAACTCCGAGACTTCTCCGTATCATTCTGGCTCTTCCGACGTTACTCCAAACTCATTTCCACATCTTCGTCACAACCACTATTTCTTTGTCATCACTTTCCCACCATCAGTCAGCACACCAGCTATGGATTATTCACCCCAAGAATGCAGGACCTTCCGGGAGCAGAACGCAGCATTTATATTTATATTTTATATTTCGGATGCTATTCCTTTTATATTTAAGTACTCGAAACTTGTATGTTTTCCTCAGTTCGAATATCGACTTAGTTTCCCACTCTTGGTCTTCCTCTAAGTTCTTTGCAACTTCCGGTTCCGTTCCGCTCCGTCTTACTCCGAAATTAGGACACGAAGGTTCTGGGTAGCACAGCACATAAGCTGAGGCTAAGTCCTATCCTTTCCGTGACTCCGTTCCGGTACTCCGTCCGTTACTCCGTCCGAAACTCCGGAATAGAGTCCTTGAACTTAACACCTCCCCACTGGCTATGCCCCACTCAACGCCAGGTGGAAGCTGTTTAATGTGAGTACAAGCAATCCAAAGGATGAAAAAAAAATACACACCACCTGCTTGATATGAAAACCTTCCATTGATAGAGTGAGGTGCCATGTTTGTGAGCAATACTGAGAAATATGAGTTGTAGAACAGACCTTTTATCTCTTGAGCTCAATTTCTTCCCTGCACTCTCCCGATACTGAAATGAAGAACAAGCTAGGGGTAGTCATGAGCATCCACAAAATTGGCAGGGCAAGAGAATTGAAATCAGAGGTCATATATTCATAGACCAGGTCCCCATTGACGAGGAGGCTCCATCTGAGAGGTTTGAAGCTAGTGGATACTGGGTCAATTGATTATCTAGTATGGCACGAGAACTGAGCAATGCACAGGAGGATGGACTCGGATAAGATCCCTAAGGTTCATATTCATCGTTGAATGAGGCTCCTGGCAGGGCACAGGGCAAAGTAGGGATGTGTGGAAATGTGACTGTCTAGCGATGCCAAAGTTCAGTTCCAAACCAACGCAAGAACCAAGAACTGAAAGAACCAAACTGAAAGAACTGAACCGTCGGTTCAGGTTCAGTTCAGTTCAGTCCAAGGATCTTGGACTGTCAGTCCGGTTCTCGGTTCTCATATTTCTAAAAATTTGAGAACCAGGTTCAAACCCCGAACCGAACTTGGTGTAGATTTTTTTTCTAAATTTTCAACACAGAATTGAATTTATAACCTGCAAAATATTGATTGTTGTTAAGCGCCCAGACCCGATGGGAGTCGGAGTTTTAAATTTTCAACCACCACCTAGCGATGTCCTACACTAACAACCCCAACGATGCCAATGACTCTCCTGGGAGTTATTTTAGTAAGTCCTTATCTTCATGCACTACAATGATGATACTACTCCAGTGGATTTTTCATCTTCTTTACAACTCAGGCTCCACCTTGTCACATCACAATGATGAACACAATGATTATGACCAGGTACTAGTATAGTATGTTTTTAAATTTAAATTTTAATCTAATGTAAACTACAACAGATGAATGTCAGCCGACAAACAATGTTGAATGACAACAAACAACAAACAAACAAGCAAGTGAAAGACAAATAAATGACAACAACAACAAATGAACAAAGGATAATGATGAATGAATGAATGAATGAATGAATGAATGAATGTCGAACAATGACAATGTACATGGTGCGTATATTGCTTCATACCCATACCCTAGCCATTGTTTCATCCAGCACAACAATGATGAGCACAGGCACCACCCCTTGGCAGGTATTTTTTTAAAATTGAAATTTAAATCTAATATAAACTACTACAGATAAATGATGAACAAGATAGGTTGAATGACAATTCCAAAAACGACAATGAACAGATGGCAACAACAAATGAGTGACAACAGACGAGTGCCAGTGACGACAACAAATGAGTGACAACAAAATTTTGGTAAGTTTCTTGATTTAATTGATGTACTATGACAGCACACAGGGATGACAACCACGGGCATGGACAATGATATCGAGCAGAACGATGACAGGCACAGGTAGCACCCCATGGCAGGTATTTTTTTAAATTTAATCTAATGTAAACTACTACAAACAACGAACAAGAGATATCGAGTGACAACGATTCAACAAAACAACAACAACAAACAATGAACACTGACAATGAACAAATGAGCATAAACAAACAATGACAAACAAATGAACCAAAGACGATGAATAGACGAATGAAAGAAAAACAACAACGGACAAATGGACAACGCCAACCCCTTACTGCTGCGGTTGCAAGCACACAAGCTATTCAAGCTGCTGGCATTACTGTGAGCATTTCAACTTCGTTCATCACATCCTTAAGTATTTAACCATTGTCATTGATCAGACTCCCCATGACCTTTGAGTCTTTACTTTGGTTCCCAATCAATAATGACAACAAACAAACAAATGATGAACGGACAACAAATGAATGACGAACGAGCAACAAATGAATGAACAACAACTTAGGAGTGTCATAAGTGACATCATGGGCCAAGGTACGCCAGCTATGCCTCATAAAACATCTCATTTTCGGATCTCCCATCTGAATAACAGACATATATGTGTTATCCGTGGTTCTGGACTGGGTTCTCTTTACAAGTTAAGAGCCTGCCAGTAACCCACATTTTTGGAACCATCAGAGTAATTACTAATCCCTGAGATACGTAGCTTGCCCTCCCCTTGGGAGGTATTTTTTCAAATCAAAATTAATTCTAATGTACTTAAACTACAACAGACACATGATGATCAGTGTCAAATGAGTGCATTGAGTACAGTGAACAAACAACACAGCAGTGGCCTACTTGTTCAACAAAAAACAAATGGGCTGGTGCTATACCAGTGATAATGTAAATAAATCTGAATTGCCATTGGCAATGGGGGGTTTTTTTCATCGGTTTGACGGTTTGAACCGGTTCTAGAACCGAACAGAACTCACAGAATTGGTTCTTTCGGTTCCGGTTCCGGTCCCAGTTCAGTTCAGCCAGGAACCTTCCGGTTCGGTTCTCGGTTCTCCAAAAATAGTTGTAGAACCAAACCAAACCAAACTTTGGTAACACTATGACTGTGTAAGCTGGAGCTCACCACCATATATAGTGCCATTGTACTGAATGGGTAACCATTCAGTATACTTGCCTTTTGGTGGAATGGTCTTGTGCGGCACTCTGGGCCACCTTCCAGACTGTCAGTCACATCAAAGGCTGCTAAAAAAAAATTGTGCAAACCATATTGCAAGACCCTGTAAAGGCCAGTCAACTGGTAGTAGGAAGGGTTGGAGGACGAGAATCTGCAGGCAGAGGCAGTGGTAGTGCTGACTGGTGTGTAAGCTGTACCAACAGGACGTGGTCGTTCCTTGTGAGTGTAATGGATGGCCTTAACCAGAATCTGCGAGTTGAGCATAGATGAATATTCACGAAATTACACACTTCATTGTGTGCACTGACCACCACATCGATATCGATCTGTCGCACCTGAATGAGTGTGGAAAGGACATTTTCTCATTGATAGGCCATAGAGTCTGCTTGCAAGCCGAGAGCAAGCCTTTTATCTCCGCTTCAATGTCAACAACTTCAGATTCCGACTGTGTATTTTTATGGCTGTACTGTACCATTTTAAATTGTTCGTCTGGGGGTGTGACCTGGGACAGGTTGGACGAAAATGTATCTCCGGCCAGAGGCAAAGTGACATGTGACATCTGCCAAAAAATTCGGCCACAGTCCAAGCTAGGCCAACTGACTACAGTAAAGTATCCAACCCTGAGCACTGCGCTGAGCCTCCCGTCACCACACCGTGTAAATTTTTAGAATATAATATAATATTGGGGAATTTGGGGGTGAATATTTTAAAAAGGCTTGGTTGTGACCGTCCACCTCCGTCCGCCACTTTGGCTGTGACCTGGGACAAACGTCCGATTTCGGCCACATCCACAGAGCCTGTGACCCGTGACGGACGAACAATTTAAAATGGTACAGTAATCTCCACACCAAGTTGGCTCTGATCGAGAAAATAGATATTAACACCGCTAACGGGACCGCAGAAGATACTCTGAAAAATCAGCCTGATTGTTGGAGCAAGCGCTTACAGCTACATGCAAAAACCTAGGAACCCCTCGAAAATCAGTTTGTGCGCCTCTGTTTGTACAAACAACCTACTTTTGGTAGCTTGAACGCGCGTTGTCTCCAAGCATAATGACACATGTTGTGGAGTTAGGGCACTAGAACCCTTCAACCGCCCCAAGCTCCCTCCATCACTACCGAAACAGGACTTTTAGCATGTTAGGATACCAAAAACGGTTGTTTATATAAACATTGGCGCATGAGCTGAAATTTCGAGGGGTTCCTAGGTTTTTGCATGTAGCTGTAATACATCAGCAACGGGTTAGTACCTGACTTTTTTTGTGGGCGTGCCGCACATTCTGAGTGTCCACCCGTTCATCAGGTTCGCGTGGCCCAACCAAGAACTTGATCTTCATCATGATAGAGGCGTTATTCGACGAAAATATCCAGCATCCAACACATGTTAATATTTACCTGGGTTTCGACATAGTCAGAGTCTTACCAAGGAGGTCGTACTCGCCTCAATTGATGCTAGTTCGACTACCCCTACTTAGGATTGGACCAATGAACTGGATGGTGACCACGGTGTCGATTTCGTCATCATCAGCTTCTTCGTTATCTTCGTCATCTTCTACAACTCCAACAGCGACTACTTTATCCACTGCAAGATTTCCTTTACTTCCTTCGCCAACATCTTCTACACCAACTACTATAGATACGGGTTACAAAGAGTCCAAGAGTCCAAGCGGTCACTACAACCATCAACTATCACTTCGTCACAACAACTACGGCCTCTTTCTTTTATATCTGCTTATACACCAAGGGATAGCAAAACCAATAGTCAGCCCCAATCTGGCCTCTCTAAATGGAAACCCAAGCTTAAATCCACGGCAAAGACAACATTCAACTTCAAATTCCAACTTGAATGTGACCCAGGGTTAGATGCCTTCGCCACGTAATTCTCCACCGCCTGACTTTTTTTGTCGGATGATGATCCGTTTGCGAATTTGACCGGAGGAACCATTGGGTTTGGAGGTGGAGGCGAAGTCGGTACGCAGTTGAGTTTGGCTTCAGGCAAGGTGAATAGGAGTGGACTGGGAGACATGAAAGCACCTCGTTCGCCTTTGGTAAACGACGATCATGAGCATGAACATGAACTTGACGAAAGGGCTGGATGCTGGATTGGCAATAGGTACGCGTTGTTTTCCGTTTCGACTCTCTTTGTAATTACCTTCTTTATTCTAGGTTCAACCGTGGCTTCAGATTCAAATACCACTCTGATTGCAGTACTGTCACCTCCAACGACTCCTTAATTCTACCTCGGGATCTCGGTCAAATCAACGTTCAAGATCAGACAAAAAATCGGAACTTACTGTCGTATTTGTGCATCAATCTTCCTACGCCGTTCAGCCTCCTTCTCTAACAATACTTTCCATGCTGCATCTTTGATCGGACATTCCACGATACGATTAAAGCAAACCCTGGATTCGTCAGATGGAGATTTGATTCTGAGCTTCGAGGTGTTGGTGTTGACGCCCCGAGGACGGTATGATATGGACATGTTCCTAGATTTCTTGATATTGGGAGGGAAAACCTACGATTGCAAAGTCCTTTGTCAATCCTTTGCCTCGCTCTTGCCGTTACCCCAGGGATCAGCATGTTCTATTCGTCGTACGTTTTGTGTTTCAAATCTCTCGCAAACATCAACTAACCGTTGAAATCCAGTTCGGTTTGAGCACGCCCATCCGACAGAATCAGACCTTATCAATATCTGGTGGTGCAGTTCACGCAGGAAGAGGAGAACACCGCAGAGCGAGTAAGTGGTTATGAGGATACAGAGAGAAATGGTCGATCTGATTTACTTCAGTGAGGACATTGCGAAATACAACAAATCTACGAAGGTTCGATATACGTATTCGTATCCAGTGTTTTCCGGGCTTTGGTTGGGGAAGAAAATCGTTGGTTCAGCAAGTTTCCAAAGGTTTGTCCGCCTTTAATTAGGTGTAGGAAGTACCTAATACCTCTTTTTCTAGCCGAGATGGACACCCAGGTTTCAAAGCCAACCCTCAAGGCAATCTCTTCCTCCTCGAACGTCATATCTTCTTCATCTCCAAACAACCCACTCTGATCGAGATCAACTACATCCGCCAGGTGATCTTATCTCGTGCGGGTGCTGGTGACCGCACGAACCTTCGACCTTAATCGTCACCAAGAGTGGTCCAGAACACAATTGTTACATATATCAATAGGGATGAATATGAAATAACCGGGACATATTTGAAGGATAACAAAGTGAGGATGAAGAATAAGATGGGTACCGACGCCGATTTATTGCTTGTGTGGCATGTGCAGTTGCCAGCGACGATGACGATGACGACGTTATGCATAATATCATTAGTTCTGATTCTGATCGCGGAACGCCTGGACAAAAGAAGGTTTCGAGGGTAGCGAGGAAGATAGTGGGTGTTTCCTTTACTTGATGATCTTTTCTTTCTTAGATCCTGATGTTGCCTTTTCACAGGGCCGTAAAGGCTCTCGCGCTGATTTTGGATTCCCGAGCGATAGTGATCCAGACTGTTCCGGTGCTAAGACAGCGTCGGACGATAGTGGATATATCGCTTTGACCCGAGATACTAAGAAAGGGGAAAAGTGCAGATACGTCCTCTGGGGACAAGGTCAAAGGGCCGGCGAAAAAGAAAGGTGCAGCTTCCGTTGCTGGTAGCGATGCGGATGAAATTGACAGCAAGGCGAAGGCGAAGCCAAAGCGCGAGTTTAAAGCGAAGAAGGGTTCGGACGACGACGCTATAGATATGGATAAGGATGGAGGCAGACCGAAACCCAAACCCAAGACATCTGCTTCAGCTGCTAGTTCATCAAGAAACCGAAATCAAGAAGATGAAGGACGATGACCTCGCCCGAAACCCAAACCGATGAAAGAAGTTGCTGTTGAAGCTGAAGTTGAGCCTCCCAAAAAAGAGGTTAAAGAAGATGGATTAATTTTTTGTTTTCGTATCCTTTTTTCTCATCTTTCGACCACGGTCTGGCGTCAAAAGGAGGAACAGTACCTGCTTTCTGTACTTTCCCTGCGACGTACATTTTCTCATGTTTTAGATCTTACTTCTAACGAGGCCCGGGGGTGCAATCTTTGTCTTTATACACCGGTTATCTCAAACTCTCTTGGCAGATCTAAAGAATAATAAGAACAACATTTCTCGAAGACAAGCAACATGAATTGAAAGGTAGTACTTCAAAAGACAAAATAATCAACGCCTTCCAAGATTTAAACTGGATGACTGGCCACCTGCTACCGTTCTGTCCAAGGGTCATTTGGCTACAGTACCCGTCCTTTTTTCTGGACGTCTTCTTGACAAATGAGCACTTCTTTCACTGTTTTCCAAAAGGCTTGTACAATGGTTTGATTCATGATTGAGGAACGGACGAAAATTACATGGTGTTGTTTGTCTGCTGAAGGATACTGATAACATATCCGGCAGGGTGAAAAGGTACAAGTTGAATAGTGGAAGAATGTAGATCTGCGAACATAATGGGTGACTTCCTGTACCGCTTGGACGCGACAGTGAAGTGGCACTGGGTAGAGGACGATGTTCATTCTTCAGAAGCAGATTAACATTTTTCAGACGTGTTTAAGTTGGTGACAATCAACGAACAAAGTTCTGGAGCAAGGGCAATACAAGCAACCATACACTTGAGGATTGGTCGGAGGACTTAGAAACTTACCTAAGGAAGACCTTACAAGTGCCGGCTCTCGGCTTGGACAAGTTGGTTCGTCCTTGCATCTGCGATGCCCATTCCACCCTCATTTGGGCTCTATCGAATTTATTTGATGCTAGCCTGAGAAGATCACGCAGTAGAAAGGAAGAGATTTGGAACGGGTCATGCTTCGGCAATGACCCGTGGCTGATGGGCCACACAAAGCCAATTCATATGCAAGGCACAGATTCATATGCAAGGCACTGTAACGAATTTGGAGAGAATTGGATCGTATGCGGAGTAACCGGAGTAAACAACGCTCGCACTTATGATCAAGAGCGTCTGTCTTCTTATCCCTCTTGACCCATCGAGTACCATGAAGCGCATTTTCAAGAAAGACAAATCCAAGAAACCAAAGTATCCACCTGTGAACATCACCGATGCTCGCGATTCAAGCTCTCAACCAGTACCTTCGACATCGATGGCAATCATAACTAACAACGCTAATCCCATGCCATTCGTCCCCGCTAGTGCTGCGACTGCGAGTCTTGAAGTTATTCAAGCCACTGGTCTTAACGTTACTGTGAGTTCTCAACCTGGCCTAGCACATCGATAATAATTGTCACCTTTACGCAAATTTAAATCGTCAATTAGACTGGCCATGAACGCCAGCTCTCCGCCTTGGTTTCCGCTTTGGCAACCAATGATCGTGCTCTTGTATCACGTCTGGAAGACTCCCTACCTGATAGCATACCGAAAGCTAACTTGGGATCTACGGAATCAGAAAAAAATGCCTCCGTGAGTTGCTCACACCCAACGACCCTTCTCGGCTATTCCTGATGATCAACAGACTCAGCCGTCTGGCTCGGGTTTCTTTGCGAATGCCCAGAATGTACTCATCACTGGGGGGACCTTTGTAAGTCTTTTTCGTGTACTATGTACATGATTTACCAATAATTGTACGTAGGTTAATATTCTCCCCGCCGGTCCTGGTGAAGGGCAGGCGAAGATCCCCGTACCTCAGAAACCAAACTCCAGTTCATTCTTTACTGGACGAACAGCTGTACTTGACAAGCTCAGAAATGTTTTTGTTCATCGTGCTGGTAGTGGACTGATGTCGAGGCGCTCTTGTCTCCTCTGGGGATTAGGAGGAATTGGAAAGACACAGATCTGTCTCAAGTTCACAGAAGAAATGTCTGACAAGTAAGTGCCTTCACTCATTCACAACACTGGCTTCATTTCTTGCTCTAGTTTTTCACATGTTTTCTGGATTGATGCCTCCTCTGTTGAGAGTATCACAATGTCTCTCAAGGGGATATCTAGTATTCCTGCTGCCCAAGCTTCTAGCATGGATGACCCAGTTCAGTCTACTCTCAAATGGATATCTTCTATCCAGGAGGAATGGTTGATTGTGTTTGATAATGCTGATGATCCTCCTCCAGAGGTGGTGGCCAAGTTCATTCCTCCAGGTAACAGAGGTAATATTCTGATTACCAGTAGAAACAGATCCATGGGAAGGGTCACATCATTTAAGAACATGATTGAGATCTGTGAAATGGAGGAAGCAGATGCTATAATGCTGCTCCTCAAGGCTAGCTATTTGGATCTGGATCCATTAGCTGAGCATTTGGATGCTGCTAAAAATATTGTTGTTGAACTTGGCTGTATCCCTCTTGCTGTTGAGCATGCTGGTGCTTATATTGAAGCTGGGAATTGTGATATCAACAGATATTTGAGACAATTTTCCTTGCATCGTCAGGCTCTTTTGTCAGATGCTACATTCACAGGAGCATCAGATTATAATGAGACAGTGTATGGGACTTGGGATCTATCTTTCAAAAAAATAGAAAAGAGAGCCAGTGGAATATCTAGTGTTGGAAATGCACAAGCAGCCCAGGCTGCAATTCTAATTCTTCAGATATGTGCTTTCTATCATCATAGCAATATTTCTAGAGACATATTCAGGTCTGCTGCTGAGGGGTCCAAGAAATATATTGTTGATAGTGAAGTAGCTGAAAAGTTACCCAAGGCAATCACTTTATTGGATCATACTCTACTTGCCTTGGACAGTGATGGTCAATGGGATGACTTTATCTTTGGACAGGGGATTGGTGTCCTTCTCTCTTTCTCCTTGATGAAAAGAGGACAAACATCTGAAATGTTGTCTGTTCATCCTTTGGTACACTGCTGGAGTCGTGAGCGAATGGTGAAATCTGAGCAGCAAAGAGTATGTGAAGTGGGAGGCATAATCTTGTCCTGTGCAATTCCTTTTGGAATTACAAGTCAGGAATATGCATTGCGACGGATGATGTTTCCACATATCAAGGCAAATGAGTTATATGGAAACCAGATAGGACATATTAAATATTATGATGATAAATGGAACAATTTTGACCTGGTAATGAAGGAGAATGGAGACTGGAATGGTTCAAGGCAGTTGCAGATTCAAATCATGGAGATGAGGAAGAAAGTGCTTGGTGAAGAGCATCCAAGTACCCTCACAGGCATGGGAAATCTAGCAAACACATACCGTATTCAAGGAAGATGGAATGAGGCAGAGAAACTAGAGGTTAAAGTCATGGACATGAAGAAGAAAGTGCTTGGTACAGAACATTCAAGCATACTCATAACCATGGACAATCTGGCAAAGACATACAATAAACAGGGAAGGTGGAATGAGGCAGAGCAGCTAGGTGTTCAAGCCTTGGACATATGGAAGAAGGTGCATGGTGCAGAACATCCAGACACCCTCATAAGCATGGGGGGTCTAGCAAGCACATACAGTAATCAAGGAAGGTGGAATGAGGCAGAGCAGCTGCAGGTTCAAGTTGTGGACATAAGGAAGAAAGTGCTTGGTGCAGAACATCCAGACACCCTTATAAGCATGGGAAGTCTAGCAAGCACATACTGTGATCAAGGAAGATGGAATAAGGCAGAGCAGTTGCAGATTCAAGTCATGGACCTGAAGAAGAAAGTGCTTGGTGCAGAACATCAAGACACCCTTATAACCATGGACAGTCTATCAAAGACATATTGTAAACAGGGAAAGTGGAATGAGGCAGAGCAGCTGGGTATTCAAGCCTTGGACATATGGAAGAAAGTGCTTGGTCCAGAACATCCAGACACCCTCATAAGCATGGCAATTCTAGCAAGTACATACTGCAATCAAGGAAGCTGGAATGAGGCAGAGAAGCTAGAGGCTCAAGTCATGGACATAAGGAAGAAAGTGCTTGGTGCTGAACATCCAAGCACCCTCATGGGAATGGGAAATCTAGCAGACACATACCGTAATCAAGGAAGATGGAATGAGGCAGAGGAGCTGGAGATTCAAGTTTTGGACATAAGGAAGAAAGTGCTTGGTCCAGAACATTCAGGCACCCTCATAACCATGGATAATTTAGCAAAGACATATAATAAACAGGGAAAGTGGAATGAGGCAGAGCAGCTGGGTGTTCAAGCCTTGGACATCTGGAAGAAGGTGCTTGGTCCAGAACATTCAGACACCCTCATAAGCATGGGAGGTCTAGCAACTACATACTGCAATCAAGGAAGATGGAATGAGGCTGAGAAGCTAGAGGTTCATGTCATGAACATTAGGAAGAAAGTGTTTGGTGCAGAACATCCAAGCACCATCATGGGCATGGGAAATTTAGCAGACACATACTATAATCAAGGAAGATGGAATGAGGCAGAGGAGCTCCAGGTTCAAATCATGGATATGAGGAAGAAAGTGCTTGGTCCAGAACATTCAAGGACCCTCATAACGATGGATAATCTAGCAAAGACATATAATAAACAGGGAAGATGGAATGAGGCAGAGCAGCTGGGTGTTCAAGCCTTGGACATCTGGAAGAAGGTGCTTGGTCCAGAACATTCAGACACCCTCATAAGCATGGGAGGTCTAGCAAGGACATACTGCAATCAAGGAAGATGGAATGAGGCTGAGAAGCTAGAGGTTCAAGTCATAGACATTAGGAAGGAAACTGTTTGGTGCAGAACATCAAAGTGTCATCATGGGCATGGGAAATCTAGCAGACACATACTATAATCAGGGAAGATGGAGTGATGCAGAGGAGCTCCAGGTTCAAGTCATGGACATGAGAAAGAAAGTGCTTGGTCCAGAACATTCAGGCACCCTCATAACCATGGACCATCTAGCAAGGACATACAATAAACAGGGAAGGTGGAATGAGGCAGAGCAGCTGGGTGTTCAAGTCATGGACATGAGGAAGAAAGTACTTGGTGCAGAACATCCAGACACTCTTATTAGCATGGACAATCTAGCAAGCATATACCATAATCAAGGAAGATTGAATGAGGCAGAGCAGCTAGGTGTTCAAGTCATGGACATGAGGAAGAAAGTGCTTGGTGCAGAACATCCAGACACCCTGATAAGCATGGACAATCTAGCAAGCATATACCATAATCAAGGAAGATTGAATGAGGCAGAGCAGCTGGGGGTTCAGGTCATGGACATGAAGAAGAAAGTGTTTGGTGCAGAACATCCAAGCACCCTCATAAGCATGGATAATCTAGCAAAGACACACCATGATCAGGGAAGGTTGAACAAGGCAGAGTAATTGGAGCTTGAATTCATGAACATAAGGACAGTAATAAATATTAATAGCTGAATATAGTGATAAATTTTAGGGTTACCAAAGTTCAGTTCAGTTCAGTTCTTCACCTCCTCAGCCTCAACTGAACTGAACTGTTTGCATATGGTCCTGAACTGAACTGAACCATTTAAGAACTGGTTCGAACTGAACTGAACTGAAGAACCATTATAAAATCTGAAATTTTACCCTTTTCTGAAAATTTATTGTACAAAGACCTTCCTTAGCCCTTAGCCACTTGATTTCCACTCATATATGATCTCAGAACTCCTTTAGAACACAGAAAACCATTGATTTATAATTTCTTTCCTAAATAGGCAGTACTAATCTATGCTGACATAATAACATCACATACCAAGTCTGGCCATTACCTCCTTCCTTAGCCATTATTTCATGCTAAAAAGGACTGCCAGTGATCATAAATTACTGAAGGATCACTTTCCAGAAAATGTTAAGTCAAAAGAAGAGAATTGCCTGGCCTTCTAGGACCTAACGGTTCAGCAGTTCAGTTCAGTTTGAACTGCATGAACCATAAATCTCTAAATGCCTGAACCTGAACTGAACTGAACTGAATTATCAGTGCAGTTCAGTTCAGTTCAGGTTCATGAGTCAGTTCTGAACTGAACTTTGGTAACCCTAGTGATAATCAAAGTATTGCATGGAAATCAACTGATCCATATCTCAGAAAATAGTTGTCCAATTGTCAATGTACAAACATATTTGTAGTTTACTTCAAAACTTCAAACATATTTTAAAAGAAGAAATTACTTTTTAACCTTCTGTGGAGAATCTCAAGTCACCCTTAGTAAGTGTCAGCCTCATAAGAAAGTGATAGACTAGATATAAAGTTGTGGATTACATCATCACAGTACAGAGTCTCATGTTATTATTCAGCCCTCTATGCACATCACACATTCACATATCACTAGTGTTTGAAAGTCCAGGCATATAGCTGCTTGTGGCCATTTGTGACTAGTGTTGTCTTGGCCAGCTTCTGGTATATTTAGTGATGCCGTAGTCTGGTTCTGAACTTTTGAGAACTGGACCGAAGTTTGGTTCAAAGTTCAGGGTATGGCTGAACCAAACCTGTTTTGAGGTTCAACGAGGCATAATTTGCCCAAACACTTGCCTAATATGGTAATTAGTTTGGTTCAGAACTGAGAACTGGACCAGAACCAGGTTCAAGGTTCAGGCAATTGCCTGAACCGGACCAATAGTTTGGTTCAGGGTTTGCCAAAAATGGCAGAGAACTGGACTGAACTGGACTTCAGCATCACTAGGTATATTGCAGCTTTTTTCTCTTGCACATGTAACATTTTATGCATCACTATGCACAGAGGTTCATAATTAATCCCCAACATATACCTTTCAATATATATATATATATCCAAATCCATGATGCCAATCCCTTTTTTTTTTTTTTTGAATCTGTGTTTATTGTCCTTTGTGGCAAGCCATATGGTAGACATACTCTACATGGTAACTATCTAAGGATACTAGCAACCTTTTGAAAGGTAGTTGCTTCACATAAGCTATGAGCTGTGTGTTGCATGAATTGTAGTGGTGAACCTGCATGAAATAAAACACGTGTATCTGTAATGTTGTAATGTAGATTAGATTAGGTTAGGTTGCGGCGGTTGTACATTGTTTCTGTTATTATACATTTGTGTGCATTTCTTCTATGTTATTGAATCTTCCACTTTGACTGACAAACTGGAATAGATGTGGGAATAACGCTGGCACTGATAGGAGTTTTGCAATATTTCTGGTGTCTCTGCCTGCTGCTTGCACTAGGTTATGTCTGGCATGTGCTGGGCATTGCATAAGGTAATGCAAAACTGATTCATTGTGTCTGTGACACCCTGCACAAATTGGCAACTCTGCTTTGTGTATTTGATGTAGATATGTGTTTAGTGCTACATGTCCTGAATGTAGTTGGAATAGTAGACTGGCTTGTTGATGTTGCATACTTTGAGTTTGTTTCACAAATTTGTTGGATGGTAGGTACATACAGATCTATTTGTTTCATGCTATTGTGTCTTGGTGATTTACTCCAAAGTTTAGTGGCGTTGTGTTTGACCTTGTCATGATAAGCTTGCCGTGATAAGCTTGCCAAACCATGGATTTACTGTGTGGTAAAGTTTTTCTTAGCGGGGCTGGGAGTTTATTGTTTGGACTGGAACTGTGTTTTGCTGCTTCCATCAGGAAAACAACTTTTGGCCATAGGTGGCCGATATATGTAGGAATTTGTAGGTCAAATTGGTCTTTATAGGTATTGGTAGGCAGAAGCGTACATACAGCATACTATGGACTGCTTCAATTCATAAAAAAATACAACTAAGATCATATAAATGTGCTACTACTGTGTGTTTTCGAGCTTGTAAAACAGGGACAGAGAAATGTACTTATTGAGAGTAAAGTACTTGCATTCCTCAAGGACATCTGTGCTGGACCACCTTGCAGGATGGTAAGTTGTCCCAAACCTTGGTGTGAGGTAACAGCTTGATACGATAGAAGTTAATGGCACAATTTCAGTGACAGGGGTCCGGGGGTGATTGACTGAAAAGAGTTGGGTGTCGGGATTGGGCGCACGGAATGGGTTGAACCACTCAATGCATGCATGGAATCTTGGGAGATTGTGACCACGTAAGTACTCTGGAAGGGCAAAAATTAGCCGCACTTGTCCAACACGGAGTCCTATCAAGCAACAAGGTGAAAACATTTGAGTTAACACAATATGGTGAGTCGTGATGAGTATGAAGTCAAACGCACCTTCCAAATAAGTCCCTTTTGTTGCGTTGTTACTCCTTTCATCTTCTGCTTGTATGAGGGCAATGTCAAAGTGTGCAGGAATATTGCTTAAGCGGCCACAGCCACTAACTGCAGGCATTGCGCGAATGCGATCAATAAATTCTTGTTGTCCCACGGGGGCAAGTGAGGGCTGAGCAATATTGACTCGTTTGTAGACGTCAAAGTGGTCAGCAGAGGTGGGAAACAGCAGTAGGGCTGGAGGAGGGTAGGCACGTCGTATGTAGGTTGTCAATGCAGATAAGAAGCCAGTTGCTTTGAAGTCCATTGTAATAGTTGAGAGACCAAGGTGAGGGTGTGCTGGTTTAACAGAAACTGAGTGAGACGCAATGGCGGAAGTGGAAATTGGAACCATGGGGCCGTTCAAATCTTCATCGTCGAGTTCCTCATCTGAATCCAAGTTGAGTTGGTGGGAATCTCTGGAACGTGTGTTTGCTTGTTTGGCTGCATAATCAAGGTAGGCGTGGAAACGACTAACTGCCTCTTGTCGACCCAACCAAACAGTCATCTGTTTAATGTAATCTTTCTTATTGCTTGCACGGTAACCTTCCTTTGCATAGTCAATATGCAACCTCTCTGATGCTTCTGTGTTGTAGCCATTGGCAGTACCACGAGAGCGTATCGCCTCCAGTGCAGCATTTGATGGATTTTCGGAATGTTGAAGTGCTCGCGAATTCCTTCCTGGATAAAGACATCTTTGTTTTTGTGGAACATCTTGAGGGCTGTTTTGAGTGCTAGAAGGGTTTTTGAGGTGTGTACTTGGAGTTGGGCATAATAAATAAAATCAATAACAGCAATGACAGTTCGAAGAATGGCTGGTTGAACAGCACCAGCCAGAAGGGTAACAAAAATCCTCTGCATCTCCTTATGCTCATGCCCAGTCCATTGCGAAACAAAGGATATCCCATTCTTGAAGTGCCGTAACCCTGGATAACCTGGCATACTGCGAAAACAAGCATCAATTTCTGCAGCACCTGCAACCTGAACACACCAATTCACCAGATGGTCTTTAAACACACCCTTGTGGAGCTGATGAAGGATATCTGGAGTGAAGCAAGAGAAGATGTTGGTATGGGGAAGATTGCCCCAGAACGGTGAGAAAACTGCTCGCATTCCCTCGTCATTGAACGCTGCAAACCTTCATCCACTTTTCTTCTGTGCCAGCATCACCTTTGTGCGCTCTTGCTCACAGGACAACGACTGGACAAAATCCCCATGCTCGTGAGGCCGCACTCGACACTTTGGGCAATAACTTTCCTTGCAGTGTGCAACCAAGCACTGTTCAGGAAAGTCTGCAACATAGGCTGCGAGTATAGGGAAAAATTTTCGAATAAACCCATCAGCACAAACCGTATTGACCCCCTTCTTGCCCGCTTCCACAATTGGCCCCAACAATAAGCTCATGCAATAATGAAAAAGTTTGTACCCTTGGAGTGAGCGTGTTTCATCCGTGAAGTTATCGAGCTTGGCAACAGGTAGATACCCAATCAAGACCGTTGCATGTGCTCTGACCTCACGATGCTTGGACTTTGCGATGTTGCCAAGTGTGAGGTAAACTGGCCAAGCACTCTTATCTCCCCGGAACTGTGTCAATTGGGTTTTATCGGATGAAAGAATCAAGGGAGCAATTGTTGAATCTACTGGCAATTTTTTCTGATACCCGGTAAGCATTGAGGCTAATTCCAGCAATGTTATATTTACCTGAGTATCCCACCACCAGTCAGCCATCCACATTTCACCAAAGACTCAATTCTTCCCTTCAACATCCTCATATACTCTCTCAGGTGCATACCTCATGTGGTTTTTCAATGCTGGATTTCCCAATAACTCCTTGACACATTCCACAGGATCTCGTCTCCATAATTCAAGCTTTTCTGGCGGCAGTGGCTCACCATCATCGGTGAGTTGATTTCCATTTGAAGTTATGATATCACATGTCCAACCTGCCCCTTGTGTTGGCAGAGCGTCAATCTTCTTGAGTAATGCCCGGTTGTTCTGATATGATGGCTTTGTTTGTTCCCATATCTATCAAACATCCATGCAATCACTAGCAGCGTGTATCAATTTTATGAGATGGTAAGATCTTACCATGTTCAAATTTAAAAACACATCTGTTTGTTTCTGTCCAACATTTCTAATCAACCACTGTGCCAGCTCCCACTCATCCTGGTCATCAAAAGGCCCCCACTGTGAAGTCTTGCTCTTCTCCTGCTCTTGCCGAATCTTCTCAAAGAAAGGGACCTCTTCGCCCCAAACTGCCCCTGCTCCCAAGTTTGGAGGGAATTCTTCCACATAATGAGCAGACTCTTCATCTTTGTCCTTTGCATCCTCAACAGTTGCCCTAGGATGTTGGGGTTGAGCGGGCATCATTTCTGGACTTGGAACAGTGATAATATCTGGTTGAGCTCCCCTAGCATTGTCAAGGTCATGCTCGCGTCCCTGTACATCTTCCTCTACGGTTATGTCTGGCATGTCATCTAACTCATCATTTTCGAGGATTGGTGGTGATGCTGGCAGCTGTGGCTCAATGTTGGAAGGACCTGGTGTGTTGTCCCATATATTTGTTGCATAGTGTCCCCATTTCTGACGTGCTGCTTTGTTACAGTTCACTGAGTGACATATATGTTTGTTCAATCCAGAGCTTGTTGGAAATGGACCTTTCCCACAGAATCCACAGAAAAACATGGTAAGAGGTTGAGTCAGGACACCACTTTAGTCAAGACTCACTCAACCCCTCTGTTAGCCGTCTCATCCCGATCCCCTGGCAGATGTCGCTATGGCCCCAAATTTCAATTTCATCCAGCAGTCACGTTACCAACACATACTCTCCATTTCATGATTGTTGAACATTTCTTAAAATCAACTAAACGATAAATCAGCACGGCCACAAGGTGTTCCTATTTAACCCCCACTGTGGTGCCGTCTTCTATCACAGCTCTAATATGCCACCCCGCTCATCAAAAAACAAGTCAGCCACCAAAAAAGCAGTTGTAGCTCCTGTCACAACTGCTCCTGGACGCCAGCAAACTCAGTCCACCAAGCAACAATTGCTTTGTAAGTCCCACATTCTGTTGTTTTCTCTGTTGATCTTGAGATTTATCTTCATCCTAGAGCAAGAAAAGCTGAGTAAAGCACAGGTGGCCAAGGATAAGGCCTACCAGGAGGCTGTCCGAGCTCAACAAAGACAGGAGGAAATCAATGGGTTCCAAAAGATTCCTGCCCAAGAGCCTCCTCAAGGTAAATGAGCTCTCTTGCCATCGAGCTATGTTGACCACGAGTAAACACAGACATTGATTGGGATGGACCAGAGTCCAAAGATGACAATGGGGATGACTCCATTGATGGAGCGGTATGTTCTTACTGATTTGTTGTGATCTGATTTGACTGACTGTTCAAAGTTTTCAAGTGTTTCATACAACCAGGTCATTAGACCTCCAACAGCTCAACGACTTGAAGTGAGAGCAAAACCGTACCACTGACAAGGAGAATGTGCATGTGAGTATGCCGGTATGTCTAAATATATTTTTTTGGTTTATTGGTAATACTAAAATGGAGTTAATTTATAGAACCTCGTTCAAACAGTCCCAGGCACAGTGACAAAACTCATTCGCCGGGTCGGAATCAATGGAGAGCTGCGCAAAACACCAATAATGACGACCTACCATCGCCTCTCCCAGGAAGACATACCTGATGCTGCTGCTGCTCAAACCCCAAGTGTCCAGACCCGACTCTTCCAAGACTTGGACGTTGGATACACAAGTTTGCCCTCAATTTTTTCTTCATATTCCTTGCTGACCTCACTTGTATTCTATTAGCCACAGTCACAACCCCTCTGACTGTTGCGGTCAATGACCAAGTTCGAAAGTCCCCACCATGCACAACATCTGCGGAAACAACTGTGATCATCAAACAACCCAAAACAGACACAGCAGGATCTCGGGGACGTACCCGAGTCTCAGACTTTGATGACCTCACAAAGTCAGTTGCTGATGAGACGATCTCAATTTACCAAGCGCAGATTGCTGCTGTTCAACCCTGGCCCTCGATTGCAGAAAACTGGGAATCTGTAAGCCAAGGATGGGTTGAGATATGTGCATCCCGTAATGTTCATATTGAGCTCAATGACGAGATATTCAAAGTGGTAAGGACATTGCTTTGTTTTCTTTTATCTGTCTCTCATAGTAGCTAATAATATTGCAGGTTACTGACCGTGCCACGCAAGCTCGAGGGCATGCAAAAACAGTCTCAAAACCCTATGTGGTCTCAGCCTTTTCCCTGGATACGCCGACATCCAAACGAGCAATTTGCGACAAGGTCGAGCAACTTCTTGATGAGGCTCATTATATTTATAAGGCAAGTTCCCTTTTTCTTTGTTTCAAGTTGAAGTGATCATCCCAATCCTTTGCTGGAGTAGGACACAGAGAAGAAAACGGGGATATTCCTTGCACCAGTCATCCAGACGCTCATCAACAAGACTTGGTTCCGAGGCAAAAAGGATGATGGCGTGATCCACCCTGAGTTCTTTGAGGATGAAATGCTCTCGTTATCAACCATTGCCCTTGTCTTGACTGTTGTAAGTCCTTATATTTGGCTTCCTATTCATTGCTCATGGATTCTGAGTCTAGATTGAAAACAACCTCGACGAGTGGGTTACTGGAGAACATGTTGCTGTTGCCTTCTCACAAAACTCATATGAACAAAAGTACCTCGCACATGTCAAGCGTCTGAAGGACTTTGATGAGAAGACGAAGGAATCAAACATCATACCTCAACTTAGGAAGCATCTTCTCAAGATGGCAAGGTATGTGACTGTGAATCATGGATGATCGCCCTATCTAATTTAGTTACAGGAAGCATGCCAAAGTCGATGCCTCAGGTATCAAGTTCAAACCCGCAGAACTCTCACCAGAAGATATTGAGGCTGCAAAGAGGGAATGGGAGAATATTGTTCTCTCTGAGGGTGAGGATGAACTTATGTAGACTCGGACTTGTTGTTTGGGCATTTAAATTCATTTAACTACCATATCTACATTTGTATGCGTGCCAGCTTCAAATATTATACCTATGCTTGCCTATTCTTGCCTACTATTGCCCTATCCGCCTCGTAACCTACAGCTCCTAAGTTGGATATGGCGATCTATATACAACATACTGGTCCTACAGCAAGGTATATACAAGGGGGTAACCTATTGACCTATCAGGCCTACCTGAGACTATCCGGCCTACATAGGCATTGAGCATTTTCCTGATGTCCTTCACCTCTCTGTCTGCCTCCTCATTCTCTTCAATGTCTATGTGCCTGGGTGTCCACCTCACCAGTAAGTCCAAATCCTTGTGTTTTCTGATGACCATGCTTAATCTTCAGTGGAACAGATCCCAGATGTGGTGACTTGGTGTTGGTTTAATCATGTGTGTTGCAATGATAGCAGCTGTATTGTCAACCCCCATAGGTATTAACCCCGTTATTGCTCATTCTTTCCCTATTAACTCTAGCCCCAGCACCATTTCAACTCCTTCTCCTTCAAATACCATGTGATGCTTCATCAATCCTACTCTCATCCTTCTTCTTCTACTCCTGACCACCCCATCTCTGTATAACACTGCTGTAGCACCTATTTGCCCCTCATATCTGGATCCATCAGTGTACACTTTTATGCTGGTTCTATCTGCGCTGTCTTCCTCCTTTGCTTTGACCTTGTTGTTTGCTATTCTTATCGATAACTGTGGTTCCCATTTTGGTTCTTGTCTAGTCACTGCAACCTTCTCCATAAGGTTTGGCTTTAGTTTGAACTTGTGCATCATTTCATGTAGCAGTGTGTGATGCTTTTTGACAAAATGTTGCACTGCCTGTCTGACTGGTTTGTATAGTGGATGTGTGCTGGGTAGTGTTGCTAGCCTTAATGCTGCTTGGAACTGTGTTTTGTTGACTAGCAGGTGGAAGGGTAATAGGTCTGCATGCACATCCAGTGATCAGACCATGAAGCGGGTCCTAAGAATATGTCTGTACCATATAACATTCTTGGTCAAACCACCAATAAGTATAGCCTTCTCATATGTCTTCCTGATATGCCTCCTGTTGGTCTTGCCAACCTCACACATTGCCTCAACCACTCCCTTCCCCCATTCATTCTCATTTCGTGCTTTAGAATGTCTATCACTGTGCTTGGGAAAGCACTTTTGACATCCAAACATAACAATGAAGTGACCTCTCCTTTTCTCCATGCATCTTTTACTATCTTGACCATCATGTGGATGGAATCGGTTGCAGCCATCCCTGGCCTGCCCCTGAAGTGATTATGTGGTAGTATCCCAGTTTTCTCACACATTAAGACTAAGTCTTCTGTTTTACACCCATTAAGCAATCCTGCATATCCATTGGTGAGAATGATCAGTCTTCATGCATTGGCTAGATTGTAGTCTGGTTTTCCTGGTTCTTTGAGTACCAGTGTTTCTGTCACTTTCCAGTCATTTGGGTATAACTTGAGCATGTCCGTAGCTCTGAAGATTGGCCCTAAATGCGGTACAATCAAATCTCTCGCTTGGATGAATACTGAGTTGCATATAGTTCCTGATCTCATTGCTTTTCACAGTTTCATTTTCTTTATTACTCAATGGATTTGCTTGTCTGTAACTGGTTCATACTTCCATTTCTCTGGTGGGTATGGTGTTGATGGTACTGCTAGGGCTGGCGCTACTCGTTCTGGGAAGAATAGCTTGTAAAGCATCTTTCCTTTCTCTTTGTTGGAATGCACCTCCTGCGTTATCTCCTTGGTTATTGAGTCTCTGATTTGTAGTGTGGGTACTCTCCCACTACTACCATTGTTTGCTAGTCCTGAAATCATCTGCTTTGCTGACCATATTCCTTCTTCATCTAGTGATTCCAGCCATTCTGTCCAATGCATTGCCTTTGTATCCCTGATCACCTGTGAGTACTTATTCCATGCTTGTCTATATGATTCATGCACTGGGTCTTCATCTATTGCCCTCCTTCCATATGATTTCCTTGCCCATGTATTACTCATCACCTTTATTTTTATCTTGTCTCCTTTTATTTGGCCCCCATCTCCTATGTTTCATTACCAAATTACTGGATCCATGTGACTCCACTTTAACCTGCATTTTACATTTCTGTTTCACCTTTCCGCACTTAGCTATTTGCTAGTTACTATATTATTAGCAGTAGCAAGTAAGGAAAAGGAACAGAGGAGAACAGATGAAATCACCACAGTTTTGATCCCACCTTTGGAACGTTGTACTAAGCTACTCTTGCACTCCTTGAAAATCATCCTGCAAACTTCACTTTTTCTGTGCATTATCTCGCACTTTAAGGCAAACCTTTGCACCACATAAAAACTCACTTTCACCTATTGAAGAGAACTACATCAACCCCACAAACTACATAACTACTTGCGGTCTGTCCTCACTGCAGGTACATCATTGGACATCTTCTATCTGCTGCTCCATGCCAAATGTGTTGCCCATTGTTCCTTGCATGACAATTTGAACACTCTAATGCATTTTGATTTGTTTTGGTACATTCATTTGTTCTGTGTTGTTTCCCGCATCTTCCACATACCTCATGCATCAGCGTGCACTTGGTGTTAGGGCAACTGCGACACTAACTTAGTCAAGCTAGCAGGGGATCCAAAGTTAATAATATTTCAGAAAAGATATCTACAAGTGACTTACCTAGCAGGGGATCCAAAGAGGAAAGGATGGGGATCCCTGCTAGGCTGGGGGTGTTTAAGTACTAATATGGACATAATGGAGATATAAAATAAATAAAGGAATGATACAATAATAATTAATTAATTAAATAAGAAGTGGTGCAATATGAAAAATAGAAATAAAAGACGGAGTGAATTGGAGGATCGCAGTCGGAGCGGAACTACGGGGTTCCAGAGTCAACTGGTGACGGAAGTGGAGTTGGACGGAAGGTCAGAGGTCGTCGGAAAGGCGGGGTGTATGATTCTAAAGTTGAGGTTTGGGTTAAAGTCAGGTGTCCCCTAACACTTGGCTGCTTTGTTGTGCTCCCTGAAACACTGGCATTTCAGACATCTGTGTGATTCCTGTGCTTGTTTTCTACCCAAACTTTCTTCCCTTCTATGAATAGCCTGTTTGATGCCAATCTTGATAAAACAGAGCTATAGTGCTCATGACTTGACCTTTGTATCACAATCATTATATGTATTTGAGTAATTATTTTTCTTGTGAAAAAATGTATATCAGAGCTTCATTTTTACTACCTATTTGCATAAATAAATTAGATATTACATTTGCTAGAGTCAAAGAAACAAAATGGACAAGCTGATTAAGGCAACACTATTTGTGGCTGTCACATGGGATTTAGCAACCCACCTTTATTTTTCCCCTTCACCCTTATATCTACTCCTTTGCCCTTGCTTTGTACTATATATATTCTTCCCCTCCACCCATTTGTGACTCCAGTTTCCAAACCATTTTCCCTTAGGCTATGCTTGGACCTTTCAACTTCTTTGCTGCCCTCTGACTTTTTTGTATTTATAACTCACTTCCTCAGTATATAAATGGCCCATACCCATAGCTATTTCCCTAGTTTAGACCTTAGTATATATAGTTTAATCAACACAGTGTTGCTTGTGGCCTTGAGCCACATTTCTGCTATCTTGGTAAATAAATCTTGTAAAATCACCAGAATATTTGAGTAGCTAGATCACATCAGGAGCTGGGGGATCTTCTGCAAACACTAGGTGATAGGAGCTGCAGTTCCTACACTATTTAATTAACCTTGAGCTGAGCCACTTCAAAGCTAATCAAATAGCATGGGAATTGCTGTTTCTATCACTTAGTGTTTGCAAAAGACCCCTGGCTCCTGATGTGATCTAGCTACTCAAATATTTTGGTGATTTTACAGATGTTATTTACAAAGAGAGCAAAAATTTGGCTCAAGCCATGAGCAACACTAAATCAACTAACTTTCACTCAAAGCCTTGAGTACCCAGATCACAAAAATTGGTCACTGAGCTAATATAGAAATAATATTTTAATATCTTTAATATCTCAGCATCTGTATTATGTAACTGTTTACTTTTTTTTGAAATTGGGTGTTATAAATATTTCTGTGATTTTTTAGATTTTTTTCAGATTTTTAAACCTAGCCAGGCCAAGGTTGCTGTTTCATAATGTAACCTTTCCTTTCCACAACTGACAGCAAGCACATATACTTACTCAGACACTGATTCAGAGGCTGGATCTGTCTAAGAATCATATTCACATCACTGACTGAGGAAGGGGCCAAGTGTTAAGTTTAAGCAAAGGGATAACATTGGAGTATTTCTGGAATGGAACCAGAACAAGTAACAGATGGCCTCAGTGTATGTGCTGTGCCGCCCAGCTCCTATAGTGTCCTGATTTCAGAACTGGAAGAGAAAGGAATAAGATGGAAGCCTCAATGACTTAGAGGATGAACAAGAGGAGGAAACTAAGTTGATATTCAAAACTGAGGAAAACATACAAGCTTTGAGTACTTAAATAATAATAAGGAATAGCAACCAAAAAAATAATATAAATATAAAGTGCTGCATTCTGCTCCTGGAAGGTCCTGCATTCTTGGGAGAATAATCTGTAGCAGGTGTGCTGACTGATAGTGGGAAAGTGATGACAAAGAAATAGTTGTTATGGTGATGATGAGGGAAATGGTTTGGAGTAATGTTGGAAGAGCCAGAATGATACAGAAAAGGATTTTAATCCTTGTACTATAAAGCTGTTTCATAGTCTGCCTGTGGGACTTTAAATCATTTGTTTTTGGAACTGTTCCAAAAACAAATGATTTAAAGTCCCACAGGCAGACTATGAAACAGCTTTATAGTACAAGGATTAAAATCCTCAGACTCTGACAAAGGATGTTAATATCCTTGCTCCCAAGACAAGTCCCTAAATGATTTAATATTCTTGGTTTAAACAGAACAAAGGTAAGCCCCTTTAGGATTTAATACCCTCTGAACTGAGTGAAGCAAAGCAAGTCCACTTGTAAGTTCTTTCTAACTTGTGCCAATTCACAGTGGTGAAATTTGGGAAAGAAAGAATGAGTGCAAATTCACTAATGTTACTGGTGGTGCTTTCTAGTTACTTTTATACATAAATGAGAAACAATATTAAGTAAGAGTCTGTGATGTCATATCTATGTTTTACGATGACTGATGCTACATGTATGTCATATGTTTTGTTTTAAGATGACTGATCATGGTTTTATAATGTCATGTCTTGTTTTTAGATGATAAATCTTTGTTTCAGGATTATAAATCTTGTTTTATGATGTCAAGTCTTGTTTCTAGATGACATTGTTTTGTGATGTCATATGTCACATAGGTCACAAAATGTTACAAAGTGTTACATAATGTCACAAAAATGTCACAAAGTGTTTCACTGTTTCAGGAACTTTATTGATGTTTACTGATATGTTCCTAGGACTTGTATGACAAATTCCTTCATAGTTGTAGACTTGATAGTTACTTTGGATTGCAAGTTGTTCATTTGACCATTATGGATTTTTGTATGGTTAGAGTCTGAACTTTTTATAGTGTTATTTAACAGTATGGATAAATAGATCAATTCAGATCATAGTTATCTACTGCTTATCATTTAAAACTTTGCAATTTCCAGTTTAATCAACAAGTGTAGTCAACACTTTTGACCCTTACACTATCAATTTGTAGATTAATTCATGGTTGGTTTATTGATCTTTTTGATTCAATTGAAGAATAATATTTTGAAAAATGAATAATCCATAGGTATTCAATTTTCAGTCCTATCACCAGACTGGACCTCAAAATACTAATATTGACCAATAGCAGAATACTCTCATAGATGTATATCAGTATGTACAGCCACAATTGTTTTGTATTTAAGCAAACCCTTGAGGAGGGGACTCCTCATTGGTTTGCACCAATACTAGCACATACCCACCCTCATATACAACCTAAGTCTTGGGAAATCCTTGCTTAAGTTTGTGTTACATTCTGTCACACATTATAAATCGTTGTTGTTGTTGTATATAAACACCAACCAGAGAGCAGTGGACCAGACCTTAGGTCAAGAGACTCCCTGTCGTTCGTTTAGGGAAGGTATAACCTTGACTTTTAACACACAGAGGTTAGAGGAAAGAATAGAGAAGAGAAGGAGGAGGATGAAGGTCTTGGAAGATGAATGAGGTATAAGACGAGGATGAGGATGAGCAAGAGAGAGTCTTCAGTAAGACTATAGCGGTTGAGGGATAGGGGATAGATTGACAGTAAGGGGCAAGAAAAGCGAACTTAAGGGAGGAATTCACTGGAATTCCACTGAGATGATGAAAGTGGGGGGTAAGAATGAATTGAACTGAACTACCTATCCTGGTACAAAAGAGCAGTATTTATACCCTAAGGATGAGGCTATGTAAAACAATAAAAAGAAACAAAGTACGCGCTGTCAAAGGAAGAAAGATAAAGAGAGGACAGCTGCGAGAAGAAAAGAACAATGGAAAAGAAAAAGGAACAATAAAAAAATCTGTAAAGTGTCAAAGTGCGAGAGAAAAGAAAAGAAGGCAGTGTACATAGTCCAATAGCAAAAATATATCGACTCCATAGGCGTGTGGTCATGTCAAAAATGTGAAAGGTCCTGAGTCAACACTTGAAAGGCGCAGCCTTGTTCCCGAGAAAATACTACTTGCCCATGATCCCATGTCGCGCAGCCTTGATAACACTTGACACTCTGCGAGAATAATCCTCTGCTGCTGATTCATCTGCAATTCCTGCTTAGTCGTGATCCTCCTGGACTTCCTAAATTGTCATAAAGAGGGTGGGAAGGCTTCAGGTACCGCGTGAATGATGGTTTTGGCAGTGAATGATAAGATAAGAGGTAGATGAGTGAGGATAGGGGACTGAGTGAGATCCAGGAGCGAGGTATGGCAAGATAGATAGCTGAGGCGAAGACTTGTGGGTCCATAGCCACAACAACGATGACAAAGCCTTTGACATAATGGGAGATGTAGCTGATGCGTCCATAAACGGGCCGTTCTTGAAATGATGGGCCATAGATGCGATCAAACGCGAGCCGATGACCGATGCGAATAGTAGATTGATCGCTTTGTTGTATCACTAGCCAAGGGACAAACGGATGGTAGATGTTAAGGAGCATGTCGATAGTGTAAATGATAGACAACATAGTGGAAGACATTGAGGATATGATGAGCGATGAGGATGTTATCGTTGAACGAATGGTTTTGTTGACCAGGAACGCGATTCAGGGCCGCTTCCAAAATAGGTAAGCAAATTCAAAGTCCGCTTATTTTCATGATGGCGACTTTTAAGCTTTCTTCTCACACTACCAATCAGTGTTGGTGCGCGACAACGTTACTCCGGTCCAACTCCGTCAGAGTTGTTTCCGGTAGTCCGTACTCCGTTCCAGTACTTTCCTTTGTCTCCGACTCTACTCCTCCTACTTCCAACTCCGAGACTTCTCTGTATCACTCCGACTCTTCCGACGATATCCCAAACCCTTTACCACACCTTCATCTTAACAACTATTCCTTTGTCATCACTTTCCCACTATCAGTCAGCACACCAGCCATGGATTATTCACCCAAGAATGCAGGACCTTTTCTGGGAGCAGAACGCAGCACTTATATTTATATTCTATATTTTGGTTGCAATTCCTTTTATATTTAAAGTACTCGAACTTGTATGTTTTCCCTCAGTTCAAATATCATCTTAGTTTCCTCCTCTTGTTCGTCCTCTAAGTCACTTAGTGATGGGCAGGGGTTTGGGAAACCCCTGGGGTACAAGGGTAAGGGTAAGGAGGGTCAGGGTCAGGGTACAGATTTTTTGACCCTTGAAAAACCCTTACCCTTCTGGAAGGGTCAGGGTATTTTTGGGAATTTTTATTTCTCTGATATCAGAGTGATCTAACTGTTGTGTATCTATAAAATTGACTTTAAATCAGAGAAAAATCAATCTAAAGATGCCTCACTGCTTTCACAACAATCAGTAGCTTAGTATACTAGTCAAACCCTCTCTATTTCATTTAAAATCTATTGCTAAACACCTTTAACACCCTGAACATGTTTTAAATAATAGCTACTTTGAAGGCTCCTTTGGATTACAAAGCTTGAGGAAGGATTTGGACCAAACCCTTGCACTAAACCCTGCTGGGGTTTCTTACCCTCCAACCCCTCAGAAACCCTTACCCTTACCCTCCAAAACCCTTACCCTCAGCCAAGGGTAGGGGTTTTTGGAGGGTAAGGGTAAGGGTCAGCCTAATTCCACCCCGGGGTTACCCTTGACCATCACTAAAGTCACTGAGGTCTTCCAACTTTCCGCTCTCTTCCGGTTCCAAAATCAGGACATTGTAGGAGCTGGGCGGCACAGCACATACACTGAGGCCAAAGTCCTTTCCGTTACTTGTTCCGGTTCCGTTCCGTCCGATCCGGTGTTACTCCAACATGACTCCCCTTGTTTTAAACTTAACATGGGACCATATTTGAGGATTCATACACATTTCAGGTTATTCAAGACAAAAAATCAATCTCAAAACATATAATCTATTGAATAGGTAATATTGATCAAGGCTTCAAAGTCTGAAAATTATATAAGCTTTTCCTGACACAGTGTGGGGTGTGTGATATGAAAGAGACCACATATAATGTAAATCATGCCAACACATAATATTGTCGTCTGTTTATAAGAGACTAGGTCATGTGAATAACAGACCTAATTGTGGTCAATAATGGTATCCATCGTTCATTGCAAAACTGCACAGCCTTCAATAGTACTGGTCACAGATATTCTCAGGAGGAAAAGAGAATAAAATAAAATTGCATACATGCCAGTGGTCAAGTCTAGTCAACGATGAATGATCATCTGTGACGCCGACACACCAATTGACCATCCCACTCATCTGATCCTACACCAGAAGCAACAACAAACAAGGAAGTAGGATCATATTTGTCTTTGATCCATTCTAGTTCATCATAATGATCGCCGAAAAATGATTTCTTGAAATCGAGTTCATGGAGGGAAGCCTAAGAGCAGGGAAAGAAAAGATGAAAGTGCGGTGTTAGCGTTCACTCGTTGTTCCAAGTAATGCTTTTTTTTTACCTCGTTAAGATATGACCCCGAATCTGTGTTCAGCTGATCGAGAGTGAGAGTGAATTGCTTCAGTTGATCTATTTGTTGGAATATAAAGTCCGCGGTTGAACCTTCGGGCCAGGAAACTCCGAGAGTAACATGCGATAGCGCTCTGCGCCATGAAGGATTGAGACCAGTGGAATCAGGGTCTACGCGTGACACAGCACCGCCTGCGACAGAGCTAAAGCACAATAAAAAAAATAATCAGGTTTAAATTGAATGGAGTGTAGAGGAATCGAACCTACTTCATACTAACACCATTGAGTGATAACATGATTTTGGCGGCTTGTGCAGGGTCAGTTTCGGCCAAGCTACGAGGAAGGAATCGTGACGCGAATTCAATTCGAGGTACATCTGTTGCAACTATATTCACGAAAAAAGCCTGATAAAACTCGTAAAACGAGTTGAAAGGTGATGTGATAGTTTGTACCAATCCACCTGTAGCTTCTTCTACATATTGGGCAAATGGGAGAAAAGTCGCATTGGTATCTGCCCAAGAGATGTTTGGAGCTGCGAGGACAGCTGTGAAGGATGAATTGGATAGTGATGTATCCACCCCAACCTGCGTCAGAGATGGTTGGATGTAATTTGATAAATTCCGTCGTTACATTTTGAGCGATGGCAGGTGAGGTCAAGTTGGAGGTCAAGTAGGCAAGGGTTAAGGGGAAGATTGGATGGGTTTGGTATGTAGTTGAAGTTACGACGCCGTAGGTACCTCCGCCACCACCGCGTAACGCCCAAAACAAATCTGGGTATTGGAAGGAGTTGGCAGTGACGAGAGATCCATCGGCGAGGACAATGGTGAATTGAAGAACGTTATCGACACCTGGGCCATGATATCATGAATTCAAGTATGAATGAGAACGACGGTGTCGTACCGAGGCCGAGTTTAGGAGATAGAACACTGTGTCCTCCACCCATCACCCATCCTCCAGCAGCGCCAACTGATCCACCTCCGGATAAACCTCCAATAATGGTTCGTCCTTGTTTCTGAGCGAAGTCGTATGCTTCATGCCATTGAACACCAGCTCCAAGCGTGACAGCTGAGATATACCGAAGGTAAGTCACTGGAAATGTGAAAATAGAAAGGAGCAATCACCATTAAACGTGTTTTCGTTTGTTACTGGAGCGCCTTCGGGAACAAAAGTCGGATTGTACAACATGTCCTTCATACGATGTGTCCATATCAAAAAACCACCACGTGCAGTACTTCGACCGAGAAAGTCATGTCCCGTATTCTTCACCACCAGTTTGAGATCGTGTTTTTTTGCGAAATTGACCGCAGCTTGAACATCACGCCCAGAACGAGCATCGACACCGACAGGCGGCACACTTCCCTGACCGCATGGGATTCCCAAGGTAGTATTGAAGTAACATGCTGATATAGTTTCGTTTGGGAATATGAAGACCTCGAAGTTGGTGAGCTGCATCGATCCTGGTTGGTCTGAACGCCAATTACTGTTCGCATAGTTTGCAATTACGTCTGAACAGTTACCAGAAGGTGCTGAAGGCGGATAGCATGGGAATGGAGGGGGAAGGGGGTGTAGAAGAGGTTGGGATAATTGATTAGCCAATGTGGCGAACTCGCTTTTGTTAGGCCAGCATGGTTGGCCATATAGGCAGCGGCAAGTTGATGTCGCCTTGTTAGCTGCCAAGATGGGCAGGACGAAGGAAAGCCTTTGAAGTTTCATGAAGGCTGATTTGAATCGCAGACAGGGGCTTAAGTGAACTTTTTATACACACATGAGGTTTTTTCCATCATTAGGAAGCTCCAAGGGCGGTGCCGATTTCTGTCAGTGCTTAGCTGCGAAGCCATGTAAGGATATATGACTTTTCCCAACCCAGACCAGTTGTACAAGTGTTAATATCGTTGTTTAGCGGATATGGGTCCAAGCTGTGTATACTTTCCTCCAAGAGAATATATCAGTTTACCGAACCTGCCGCTTGAGAAGGAAACAAGAAATAACCAACCAGGACTGACAACCATCGCTGTTCAACGCTGCAACGTGCTGATGGCCAGAGTAATACGCCTTCTTCGCCATCTTGTGTATTGTATCTTCCCTCGGACCTGCCCCTTCACCGGCCATTCATGTTCACAGTAGTGCTTACCCCCAGCCGAAAACTCTTCCTTGAGCAAACCCCTATTTCCTGTGGCCTGAACCTTGAGATCATTTGCGAAGGAAAAATCGCGTGTGCTTTAGTACTCCAACCGGGGATCATCGATGCTAACCCGTTTTCTTTTTTGCAGGGCGCGGGTTTCTGCTAGCACTCCCTTCGGATAGTCTCTGGCTGCTGTGTTTTTTTTTCAAGCAGTGGGGCGAATATCCAGTGTATAGTTTCACGGAACAAAATCATTGGTCGAGGAGGCTGATTGAGCACCATTCGAGCCATATGCTCGAAAGTGGAACCATATCCAGTTCGTAGCAGTTCGGGTTCTGGGCGACTTCGTTTCTTATGTAAGTGTGATATGATTTTTCTTTGTTTAGAAATCTGTCACTTGTTCGATCCCACGGTGGGTAACTTATAAGTGCGTGTCGTTGTCTGCGCCATGTGACAGTGCCATATTGCACGCTTGTGTCTCGGTATCATTATTAGTATATACTACTGGGTATACTAGGGTTGTGTGAAGGGTATAATTTCGGCATCTCGACTCGCACCATCGATACGATTGATCGTGCCATAGCAAGAGAAGATTGAGAAGAGGTGAGTGGTGATGAATAGTGATTTCGCATTGGAATCGAAGCTGGTATTCCACTACCCGTAACCCGATCCAGATGGACCATCCATTCGAGGAGACATAGACCCCACGCTACTGGATATGTTCCCAGGGGATGAGGCCTCACCCATCTGAGTCGGCTCCCGTTTTTTCTGCTTGTTACATCTACGAATATAGAGTAACAACAGCAATAGGAGGGGTACAGTGACCCCGACTACCACACCAACGATGATACCTACTGGAGGCGATTTCTTGGGGCCTATACCTATATTTGATGGTATATTAGGGTCGGAACTGCTCGATGGAACACCGGTAGAGGCTATAGCGGTAGAGGCTATAGCGGTAGTGCCAGGAACGCCAGCAAGAACAGGAGACACGGAAACAACGAAGTAGTCGATTGCAAGGGGCGCCGTTCCAGAGTTGCCTTGATATGTAACCACGAGTTTGTGTTGTGCAAGAGACATGTGACCAATTTGAAATAAAATTTGGTTATAGAGCCGTGGTGCACCAATTGGCACCGAGAAATTGATTGGGGCTTGGCCATCAACGGAGTATGTCGCTGTCGAAGCAATAAGGGGGAAATTGGCAGGAAGATAACCAATAAAGGAGGCGTCAACACCTAGAAAAGCACGGAAATCGTTATTCAATCATTCAGGCGAATCAATTCAGTGTTACGAACCAGTGAATACGTATGTGAAAGATGCCCCCGTCACCTGAGTCAGATAAACAAAGTCCTCCCAGACCCTCCATCCAGAATCATATACTAATTCTGGGTTAGTTGAATCGATACGCAGGATCGATTGATCCAGTGATACATTGGCAGATGGAAGATACTGAATCTGATCGAACCAAAAGGTATTCTGATTCGCAACTTTTGCTCCTACGGTGAGTACATGGGGTCCATCCTGTAACTGGTTATCTTGGCAAAAGATCCAGTTGTTCATTTCGACATATGGTAACACAGTATTCCAACCGATGCTTTTATTGTCGACAAAACATTCCCAGGTCGGATCTTGGGTCCCAGAGGTATTTGTTGTTATGCTTGTCCCCATAACGGTGACTGCTGAACCTGAAAATAATCATAGAGTAAAGACAAGGTTCCAAAGTAAAGCAGATATAAGGACATACCATTGAAAGCATAGGAAAAGTTTGCATCGACATTAACACCGTGTAAAGTGTTTTGAAAAGGAGTTCCAAAATTCCCCGTATTAAGTTGTGTGTTTTGAACTAGAAACCAAGGACCGGAATATTGAATGTCGGGATTCGTGTCGTCGACGATGACCTGACGCTGAGACATATCAAGACGAATCATTGAAAGCTGAGAATCTGGAAGGAAAAGGTCAGAGCAACCCCATCAAACGAGTTGGAGTCCGTTATTTAAATTATGTTGACATGGGTAGGTTTGGAGTGGGAGTGAGAGTATGACAGACTGCATTGTTCAAAATACGACCACGTTCGCCTATACCTATCGTTGCCTAGGAGAAATGTTCTGAAACCATCACAATCCGTCTAATGCCTGTCATAGATAATTGACAGAGTTGATTGAGGTTACGTATCTTTCCCGTCGACGACCGTGACGCTCCTGCCCCTATCGGCGTTCCATCTCTTCCATTGTCCCACCGAATAGCTCTAGAAGACTATCACTATCACGAAGCCGGATCTAAGAGCTGTCATCGGTGGCATGTTGGGCGGGCTCATCCTGTTCTTACTTTTCTATTCCTGATTGAGATCCTCTACATTTTAGTAGACATGGTAACAACCAGAGAGCACACTGGCAGGAACTAGGTGGGGACAGCCTTCATCTGGTGTCCAGAGCTATTAATAAACCTCGAATCAAAGATTGGATAAAAGGACGGACCCCTGCATTCTTGAAGACCTCTGTGAGCTCCCATAAACCGTTATGTTCCCCAGATTTATGAAGAAACACGATTTCTGCTAGCACCTTCTATATAAGGTGTTTTTTCACACAGTGGGCGAATACCACATGTGTAGTTTCACGGAATAAAGCAAATGATTGGCCGAGGAGCTGATTGCGTGAATTCGGGCGCTCGAAAGTGCCTTTGGCTTGTTTTGGTTTCGTTTCCTAGGTAATTGATTAATGAAATCTCAGAAACTTATTTAAGAAAGAACCTGATAATAAGATCGCCAAAAGCCCCCTCCAGCGCCTTCACCGAACGCCACTGCTGAGCCTGTTGACGCCATCTGCCATCTGCCACCTGGCACGCCACCACCCCGATCCGTCGCATGGAAGTATTGTATTTTCCTATGTCGTTCCCTCTTATCTGATGTCGATAGCGCTGAGTAAAGCCTGGCCGCAATTTACATTCACATTTTATACAACGAGTCAAAGATTGTCGTTCGAGCTCTAGTGTTGAACTGCAGCAGATGCAATGCTCAGCGCTGGATCTTTATCTCGTTCCACCACTACAATGTGATTTTCCACCATCGTTTGACTATATACCCAGTTCATAGCAGTCGAGTTCTTGGGCCTGTCGCGATATAATACTTCTGTTGCCATGTCGAAAAACAGGTCTACTAGTTTTCTGCAGTGATGTAGTTGCATTTGCGAGTCGTAGGGTCACTTTTTTCATCGTCTGCAATAGCGTCCATTAATATTGTTATTATGATTTATGTAGCAGGAGGTTGGCAGGTAGACTCGTGACCAGTCGTCGATATGAGTCTTGAGATGTGCGAAAAAGGAACCTCTCGATATGACGACTGGAAAACCGGGACTTCCCGTGAGTGAGCGCCCATTACGAGCCTTCGGACATCACCGGCCTTCCAAAAAAGGTGCATCGCTCAAAAAAGGTGCAAGTTTTGGCAGAGCCCATCAACAACGGCAGCTGTTTCTCCCTATCTTTCGTCTCCACTCCTATGTAAACCATGGAATTTATTACAGAACACAATGAAATGATTCAGTTTCTCCGTACCTGCTCTACAGCTGAGATTTCACATCTGGTAGCAACACCTCAAGACCACCTCTCACCCACCTCAACAGCCTCTCGGAGGAGGACAAAACTGTGTTTACGAGCAACAACGATCTTCTGGGTGATATCTAAGTCAGTGATGGTGCCTCGAGATGAGCATGGTCAGCAGTACTTGTCCAGCATTGACGAGCGCTGCCAAAATTTGTACATTCCTTTTTGAGCGATGCACCTTTTTTGGAAGGCCGGTAATGTCCGAAAGCTCACTCACGGGAAGTCCCGGCGTACAGGTCGTCATATCGAGAGGTTCCTTTTCGCACATCTCATGTGACGGCCTGTCACAGGTCTAGTTGGCAGGAGGGACCTTGAAGCTCCTTGAAGTAACCTTGAAGCTTGAAGAAAACGATACGCGAGTTATTATTGTGACACTTGACGCTATCAAGTCACTTCAAATTGATGGTTGATGTCATTGATTTCGCATTGTTATAAACACTACTGATGCTAGCTAGTGGAGGGGTATGCATGATAATTCAAGCCCGTGCAAATATAAAAAGTAAAAAGAGAAAACGAAATAATGATAACGAATGCACAATAATTATGTAGCAAGAAAGCAACTTATCGTACGAGGTATATTTGGACGTTACTGCGACGTTACTGCGAAAAAGAAGAGACATGAAAGAATACGTTATACGAAAGCATGATAATGATAGTGATTAAGATGTTGGAATGCGTCGTGGGATCATTTGAGTTGCTTTTTTTTTTTAACAACCGAAAACAAGCATCATGAAAGGAGAGAAGAGAGGATGAAAACCGTGAAATGCCGACGAGGAAAGGCGAGTCAAGACATCCGTCGTTGGAAATAGAAATGTGTCAGGTTCGCGAATTTGTGCATTCCGATTTACAGAGAGCAGTTGCGGCGGTCCACGTCGCGGGTATGAGATATGAATATGAGATGATGGTACAATGCATGTGGGTTCTACCGTTCAACGGTTTCAGTGTGGTGGAACGAAGGCCGAGAGGAATAATGGTTTTGGCATGGTGAAGAGTTCATCCGTAGTAAATCCTAAGAAGATGCGTAGATGAGCATCTGTGATAACCTTTATAAGTCAAACTGGAACTTACCCGTGTGGTGTAGTAGAGATAGGTTTAAAGTCTGTTCGTCCACTCTCAACGAAATGAGATAACACATTTGCCCAGTCATCGCGGGAATCCCAGGCGATTTTGCCTGGTGGGTCGACCTCGACAGGCATCACCTGGGAGGTGGAACCACATTGGATGATAACCACAAGAGTGCCGATACCCCCACTTTGACGGCAACGTTCCTCGCGGCGTTTTATATCCGCGATGACGAGAGGATCCCGAATATACGTCCGTGGGACAACGTGAGTGGCTGCGACGGAGAATCTAAATTTGGACAGAACAATTAGAGTCATCAACAATAAGGGTAATTATGAAAGCCTTACCGACGGTGCGATTCTACATGATGGTGGTAGCTCAACTCGATGAGTAGAGCGTTTTGTCTGACATTGGCGGGGACACGCTTGAGTTGAAGGGCCTGAAATCCGGCCCATCCAAGCAAGGCACTGTGGGTGGAAGTGAATTTCCGAAGTGTCTTAGCAAGGTTCTCATCCGCGTATCCGTGAGCAGCGGCATTTACTGATGCTTGCTTTAATTGTGAGGCAGTGTGTTGACAGATCGGTTTATGGGATGGCCAATGAATCTTTTGACAATCTTGTGAACAGTATTGTGTGGTCATCTAGATTATTGAACAACGATGGGAGGAAGAGATCGTTGTTAGCCACAATATCTTTATGCAGAACGCTCAGCAAACGTACACATCCTCCACATAGTCTGAATTTGACAGCTGGCGTTTCAACTGTGCCACATTGGTCGCAGATACGGTACCCGCGTTGTCGTTGTGTGTGGAGGGGAGCCGTGTTGTAGTTGGCGGCGGCGGGTTGCGAGTAGTAGGTCGACATTGTACTGTCCCGTTGGATGTTATTTGGGCAATCGAGGACGGTAGTGGGTCAGAACACTTCCAAAGGAAGAGGGTTTGAGGCGGTAACGGATAATCATTGTTTCAAGGGTTATATAGGGAATGGAGAGATATCGGAATGGTGGATACAGAATGTATGTTGTCCCATTAGAGAAAGTGGATCTGAACGGGTCGATCTACGCCATCTGTCGAGGAGGGAACAAAAAAAAGGACTGATGAAAGCCATACCGGCAATCACTTTGCGTGATGTATCAGTGATTTGAGGGGGGACATTCTATGTACGAGTAAGTTTCTTTTGTTTCGTGGCTGTCGATAAATGACAAAGGAAGCATAGAATGGAACCGGAAGCTTTTCTCTTTGTTGTCCTACTTCGCACTGGCTTTTTGTTGTTTTTGTCTCTACCGAATCCTTTTTGTCTTGCCGAATGGGTCAAGTAGCCTCCAACTACCCACGCATGCAGGATTAAGAATGAAAGGAAGAAACCATGTATCGGCTGTTTATCTCAATCTGTGCAACACAATAGGGCCCACAGCTTCGAGCTTCCCTGCCTCCAATCATGTGGCAGAGGTGTTGTGCAGACCCTGAGTTGCCTTTTAAAGATGACAAAAAACAATTAGAACCGTGACTCCTTGTGACATTCCCCGGCCCCGAACGATACGACTCAGCGTAATCTCAACTGAGCTGTAGCAGTCTTAGATTGACATTTGCGAGCGCTTACTGGAGGACGCTTTGTTTTTCTTGGGAGGAAGGATAGCACCGATGTCTCGACACCAAACGAGCATCATAAAAAATTTACTCGATCAATCATGATGCATGCTTGTCGGCTCACTAGTAGCCTGGCTTGTACCAAGGTTGGATCCTTTGCTCCCTTATCTTTTTCTGGAAACATATTTATATAAGTAAACTATCGACCTTCTCTTATCTCAATCTGTTTCTCCCATCTTGATGAGATCTCTCCTTTCTTGAACTGAGGACATAGAGTGCTGACAGGTCATTGCAGGAAGTGCCACTCATCCTCATTACTAGCGCTGGTCACGAGTCCATTGAAGGGCAGTCAGTCGCTGAGATAGTAGTCGCTTGGGCGGCCAATACTTGGATCCAGATACGTGTTTTTGATCCATCATGGCACAATCTGGTTCCGGTCTTTCCGATGTTCTTGGAGACATTTGGTTTCCACTCGATGTTGCCCTGAAACCTGTTCAGTCGATTAATATTAATCTTCTTTTATGAATAGTGGGATGTTTTCCATACGCCTGCTATGACCTCGAACCACTAGCGCTCTAGTGATTAAATCTTCTCTTTCATTCCCCAGCGCAAACCTCCATCCACTCGCTTCAGCCCGTCGATAACTTCAGTAAACGGCATCATACCTCCGTTATTCTCGCACCTGGTATACAGCTGACGGTCCTCATGACTTGCTTATCGGCTATATATACAATGTTGGGCATTGCAAACAAATTTACAGTGTCGATGCACGAATGTAAGGTTTCTTATTTTTAAGCGCCTTGCTTGGCTTTCGGGCTATGCTGTTTGAAGTATAATTATTCTATGCCCACTAATATATTGGTTTCATCACATCACATGTTCTAGTATAACAAACTTAATGCCCCGTGTCCTGTCTTCTGCGACCATAAATTGGTGATACTTACATAATTCTTTTGGAGTACTTCTATTCGAAACACGGACCTTCTATCACCCCGATGATCACGTTCCACAATCATCGATAACTATCCGGAACCATAGGCTGTATCCCAAATCAGGCCCTTTTGTCCGGAAAATCCTCCGGCTCAAACCGTTAAACGTCAAGTATCGGTCGAGGGATGTCCGGATTTGAGATAGATATGTAGACTCCTAGACAAGAACATCCGCAAAGGAAATTTAGGTCTGAACGATACGAGAAGGTGAACTCAACTCTTTCTGGGGCCTAAACCCATTCGTATCTACCTTCAATCGACATCCAGGTTCTCTCGAGCTAGGATAGGGTCATACGCACGCCAAATGGCATACACCAACCACGATCCTCATCCATTTTACTCGGAGTCACAAAATTCTGCTTATCGAGCCTTCCTTCATTACTCACTGGTGCAATTCTCTGCCTTCACTCCAATCCATTCATCTATATATATAGAACGGCATCATGCGGTAACGCCCAAGTAATACCTCCGCTATCCTTGGTAAAAGGTATTTTTGTGACGTTGAATCCTTGCGGTTTGTTTATTTAACGCAAATTTAACTCTCAAAGGAAAGAACAGTGTTTCTTTTAGCGTTCAGCTCGATGCTGGCAATGGTGTACTAACTATCCTTGGATTATCATCACATCGCTGTCCGCTAGTCCGCTAGTATAATATCATGGTTCTGATGCAGAGGTGCCCTACTAAAGTTTAGTATACCTTCGGTGATCGATATCTTGGAATCAATCGTTAGCGTAGAATTCCTGAGTAATAGGTACTACTGGATCCTCTCTTCGGGGATTGGCATTTTCCGATGGGATTCGTTATAAAGAACAGAGTGCTGCCAGTGTATCATTCTTCTCTCCTTGTAATTCATATTTACCTTGCTTAAGGACTGAGGTTACTACTTTCGCAAAAAAAGCAAATATTTGGTGAGGCCCGAGGACCATGTAGCTATCTAGAATCTAAGCAATGCCAATCCATACCATAAGCATAACTCGATCACTCAATAATAAGTATCTTCGTATCTCCTTAGGTCAAGCCCATCAACGTCTCCTTTACAAAGCGCACCATATCTGTTCCACACGTTCCTTTCAATAGGAACTTCCCATTTCTCATGAAATCCACATGATCTGAATTAGAGGTTAAGCCTATTACGGCGTGCAAACCCAATAATGAACAAGGCCACAATGATCGCGGTGTGAATCTCGAAGCTTTTTTAAAGATAGAACCGCATTGTTGTAAGCTTTCAATAGAAATTTGTTGTCTTTATTAGAATCGGCGGCCGCAGAAGAAGCAGAGACGACTAGTCGTCGAAGAGGCTGGGGGTTGTTTTCGAGGGGTGTATCCGTTTCAATAATGAAGCTTGTCCATGATATCGATTTGATTCCTCCGAGTCAGTCAAATCCCTCCCTTGACAGCTCTACCAGCTCTACCAGACTGGGATCCTGGTCGATACTTTCAAAAGCCTACTTCCTACCCACTTTGTGAATATTGCCCTCGGAGCCAAGGTCGAATCTGATCATAAAATACATCAGGATTACATTGTGTTTTAACTTTGAGCAACATTAACTTAACTTGATATGGCGAATAATATGAGCCAATTGAAGTAAATAGTCTGTGATCATCGTCGGAAATGGCGGAAGCTGAAGTTGTGCAGAGATTTGAAGCAGAGGGAGTGATATCGATGTCGGAGGTAGAATTTCAGACGGGTTCAGAAAGGGGTAGCGAGTGGATGTAGAGATGCACTATCCATGCATGGACTTGACGACCTCGTCGCAAGAGTACTTCTGTTCTTGTCAATTCGACGATAGGAAGAACCGGTAGCCTTTACACTATTCCAAAATTTTTGAAATTCTGAGTTGAAGATAGTAATTTGTAATTAAATGGATGGTAAGCTTACATTTCGAACTCGATATCTCCACCTCTCCGAATTTTTTCTATCAAAATCGGATAGACAGACCCTTGTCATCCAGTTAAAGACCTTGCGAGATAGCATCTTCTAAAAGATAACTTCCCACTGGCACCAAAGTGGAAGGCGGCGAGTGGGCGATTGTGGAGGCATAAATCCCGTCCGTATATCAACGTCAAAGTCATGGGCAGCAAGAGTCATGGTATCTGGCACTCCTTCAGGAACCCCGACTGGAATATCTAGCCCTGGATAGAGACAAAAAATTGTTCTCGTCACGGTATTCCATATAGTTGTCTAATAATGGCAGGATTTTGATGTAATTTTGATGACAACCACCGATCACATGTTGACAGGTTACAGTGAACGCTGTGGCGGTGCCGCTCCTGAGAAATCCCGGCGGCGTGAATTTTGGGTGTGAATTCTTCGGATCTGTTTAGTAACCAACTCAACATTGCATAACTCTCAAAAATTTAGGTCCCCAGAACGTTTTTCAAGATCCGTGAGGAAGGGATTTCAAGTTCAAGTATGATCATCAGATCTACACTTACTGATCAACTTCCGAAAACAGGTGATTACCGTTGGTGTTATCTTATGGGTGCTTCTCTGTGGCAAGTCTATACTGTTTCAGATGACCAGCCTCCCAATTTCAGTGCAAACTGAGTCACGTCTCACGCGCTGCAACCCCTTTGGCGACCATATACATGCTTACCCCTGCCTCCCAATCACCCCCTGGTGATTGCGTTCCTCTTCGAACACTCTAGACAGCTGCGTACGTCATATTGAATACTTATCATGGGAAGGACGGACGCCCTTGATTGCTTGCTTCTTATATGTATGGCTTTTATTTGGTACTGAAATTCTTAATTGGCGGACACGGCTAAGACCCGTATGTTCGACTCGGATATATAGATGATACCCAAGTGTCTTTCCTTCAAACCGGTAATCCTTTTACCTCGTTCTCCAAGCTTGCTCCCCACTGGCATGACTAATGCTGCGTATGCACAAATATCTCGCGCTCTGGCCAAAATGGTCACCACTGCTACGGTGTTCGACATCGACCAACATACTGGGTTCATGGCCTCTGAACCACCGCTGGATCGTTTACCACAGTTTTGGGAGGCTTGGGAGACAGTTCTAGACACGGCGGTGGAGAGTAAATTGCAGATAGGGGATAAATTAGGACTCACTGAAGAGGAAAGAACCATTTCGAAACGATGGCGAGAAAGCGTTCGAGCGGTACGTACAACGCTCAATGAGCATAACCATCCTTATCCTTCATTTCTGACTCATAGTTGCCTGCGTTATCCGTTGTTGGCTTGCTGGATTCTGTGGTCCTTCTTCGCCGGTCTCATCTGGTGCTGGCGTACATCCTCCACTTTTATGTACAAAGCATTCCACCGACAGACATTGTGTCTATACCTCGCTCGATCACACTCCCCCTCCTACAGATCTCGAAGAAACTGGACATCCCGCCTGTGCTCACATACTCCGACACCGTCTTGTACAACTGGACTTTCAAAAAAAATCCCGAATCTGGCGATGTCGTTCCAGACTTGGGAAACATTCGCTCTCAAACAATGTTTACGAGGCTCATAGACGAAGAGGAATTTTACCTCTGTTCTGCCCGTATTGAATTGCGTGGAGTCGAAATTTTGGAGATGATGCGAGTGACGATGGATGAGACATTTATAGGAGACATTACTGCTGTTCGACGTGTCACAGAATATCTGAACACTATCGCAGGTGCCCTTTGCGAACTTAAATCACTCCTCCTTGATGTAAAGAAGCTATGCGATCCCGATGTCTACTATAACGAGGTTCGACCATGGTTCCGAGGTGAAGACTCTTTTGATACCCAAAGGAAATGGATATTTGAAGGAGTAGACGAGGATCCAGAGCTCCGTCCTCCTACAGAAGTATCAGGACCAAGCGCCGGACAGAGCTCAATAATTCACGTCTTCGACATATTTCTCGGCGTCGATCACCGAGCCACGTCTCCGGGACAACCTTCTTTCATGTCACGGATGCAATCTTACATGCCTAAAAATCATCGAATGTTCCTCGACCATCTCAAATCTAACCCACGTCCGTTGCGTATGTTCGTAAAGGACAGCAATGACGAAGCTTTGTTAGCAGCTTTCAATCGTGCAGTCTTGTCGTTGAAAGAGTTTCGTGATGCTCATATGATCATTGCGGCGTTGTATATCTTGGGTCCCGCAAGGCGGGAAGCGAAACGAAGGATGGAGGCTAGTGTCAGTTCTACACCGCGCCAGCCTATGAAGGGGACTGGCGGTACAAATTTAGTTAAATTTTTGAAGGACACACGGAATCGCACCAAAGAAACAATTATAGATGAGCATTCTGTTTAGATAGATTGATGTTCTAGATCTTATGTATATACTCGGATGGATACCCGCCTGCTATTGCTTGTCGGCTTGTTTTAAGTTTCTAAATATTGAGGAGTGAGGTTGTCGATGTCTGCAAGATAATTTATTCATGGTGCATGGTTTGTACCTTGTTCCCCCCTGGCATTTCAAGCCGGGGGACCGTAAAAATTTTGTACAAAGCTTCAAAATAATTCATATCAATGATTTCCAGTATGTTACATCTGGTAAGTCACAATAATCCCATTGACTAGCACGTGGACAAATACGTGTATAATGGTGAAAAAAACCCTCTCAACCTTTTATGTTTTTGTTCTAATTAAGGTCCAGTCTTTCTTTATAAAATAAATCTGCTATCAAATATGATATAATGACGACTACGTGCTATCCTGAGTGTGACGAGGACATCCTTCAAGCCCAACTTGAAGCCAAGCCGGGCCCTATACATCACTAGCCCTTGCATGATCATCTGTGCCTGTGCCTTAAAATGGCATTATGATGTGCGCAACGGGACTTTGGAACAGGATGGGCATGTTGTTATCATTTGAAATATCATTACTATCGATTATAACTATTACATATAATTCTTCATCTCGCTGAATCTCGATTTGTCTCAATTGTGGAAGCCTAGAACCCAAGAGATGGCGCTGTGATAAACATGCCACGCGTACGAGCCCATCATTTTAATTTACAGTACCATGTATAATGATGTTAGGTGTTCCGAAGGCTAACGATGGCTATAGATATTAGAAACAAGCGAGAAACAAGTTTTACTGTACCATTTTAAGCAGTTCAGCCGGGGTGTGACCTGTGACTACATAGTCGAAATTTCAACCAGGTTGGAACATGGGACACCCCGCAAAAAAATTTGGCCATTGCATCTCAGTCGGGGAGGTAAAAGGCCATAATATGGTTTAGTTTGTTTGCCACAGCCTGCCGACCTCGCTGGGACATGGGACAGGCATTGACCTGTGACGGCCGAATTAGGTACAGCGGTGTTACCGTATATGGCTTGGCATAGCCACTCTTTAACTGACCCCGGGTAGTTCCTAAGATCGTTCAAGTTGGACCACCTTGTCCTCGAGTACATAAGAACGCTGCATTGAAAACGCTCTCACACCACCGATCCCTTCTCACTTGCAGCAATTCAATTGAAAATCCAGGGAACAAACAAAAGCATGCTTCATCACTTGTTCTCTCTGACGCTGCTGGCGGTACTCGCCTTGCTCTCGTCAGCGTTTCCGACTCCGGTTGTAAATGGAACTCTGGTCAATTTACGAATTGAAGGATCGGAGAAGACTATTTTTGAAGGGACTGTTTTTACTCGAGGCCACAATGTGACTACAGTCTCGGGTGGAACTCATCACTGCGATGGGACGAACAACCATGCGAATCTCCATGCAGGACCGACTTGTACCAGTGCGTTGGATGATGCAGCAAAAGTAAATGGTTTCACTTTCGATGGGTATGTCCAACTATGTTCTCATTTCACAACTGCGGAGAATGACCAACCCCTGGCCCCCCAAACATTATAGCCGATTTTTCGCCCTATTTGACGATTTCCTCTTATCTTCCATCGACGGAGAAGCCACACAGTTTTGGGGTATAATCCTCAATTTCTGGTTCATTCCGGTTGGAGGTTGCCAACAGGAAGTCAAGTTCGGTGACGAAATCCTATTTGCATTCGATGCTTTCAAGAAAGTACATTTCTTAAAGCTAAGCGGCCCGCTGATCGCCTATGTTGGTCAAGCAGGAGTCCTCACTGTGACAGACGGACAGACTGGTCTCACAGTCGCTGGTGCACTTGTGAACGGAAAGCTAAGTGACGCCAATGGACAAGTATCAGTCACCTTTTCGCAAGCCGGTGTGAGCAAGTTCAAAGCGGAGAAAGCGGATTCAATTCGTTCGAATCAGCTTCTTATCCCGGTCATCAAGCTTCCTGTCCTGGCCGTCCAGTGATCTGCTTGAAGGAGTTTGTTAATTCCTTCTATAACTGAGAAATTGATAACTCAATTTTCAAACTTTATCAGAAAATATTGGAAAGGCTGAGTTCATCACGACGTCGAGGATGTAGGTTTCTGGGGATTCCACAAGGTTGCATTTTATGCGGAGAGGTGGTGTTGCAGTCGGTGACGGCCATGTCTCTAAGACGAGCTTTCTCTTGTTAATTTAATTTTCCCTTAAATGCACGCAGGGTCATGTATGATATCGTCCTCAATTCTAGAGCAGGTCAAAATAGCTTCTCCGAAACGGACATGAATTTGTGTCCGATTCATGGACACTCTCACTATCAGCGTCTTGACTGAATCAACATCTCCTTCGTAAACTTGAAGAAACCCGAACACCGTTTCTTTGAATTTTAAAATGGCTGCATAATATTATTTTGTTTCCTGATTCTGCCTAAACGTACGTGGTTTTTACCCAACCTTCTTTCACCATGGCGAAATTGACGGATTTTCCTTGCTTTAATCAGTGATTTTGGGGAATAGCAAGACGACGTTGGCCGGAGGCCCGACGCCTCCTCCCTTAGTGGAATCCGATCCGTTGTTCAATGATACTCTTACACCAGTTTATTTCTCATGCTCTCTATTAAGTACGCCCTGAGCGGTCCCATCCCACAGTCAGGCCCAGCAGAGAAACATCGTTTGCCTCAGCACTGTCAGACGTATCGGTTCGGATCACGTTATTGTCTTGGCGAATAACTTTGACGCAAAAGGCCCTATCCCTCAACTACCCAACTGCGTGGCAGATTGGCAGTAGGTACGAAGGGTGAAGACCTGGGAGCTGATACTCTGCCATCCTTCAGCATTTTCTGTACAAACACAGTGGACATATTGCATAACGTATTTAAATAACTACCGTTGACTTATGGTCATTTAATCGTGTCGGGGACCGGCACTCGCGCTGCTAACTTCGATGTCAGCGTGGTAACAGATCAAGCACAAGGTCCGTCCCGTCCTGCCTTCAGGCCTACAAGTGAAAGCAGAGGTCATATATAGGATCAAGTGTCGAACGAAAGGAAATGGCTGTTCTAATATATGCTTGTGGGGTTATTTACGGGATGGGCAAGATGGCCGAGCGGTTAAGGCGTGTGACTCAAGCTTTGGCTTGCCTGCGCTAAGCGGGTTTTCTCATAACGTAATGTTGCGTGGGTTCGAATCCCACTCTTGTCATCTTCGTTTTTGCTACTCTTTCCATGTACAGAGGAGGAGGACTATATAGACACTTGCACTTCTACAAGCAGAAAATTTTACTATGCTAAAGTGTCCATTTCAGTGTCAGCTGCTGCTCCATGGATTGCGATGCTTCATGATTATTTTGGTTCTTTCTTACCTGCACTCATAGCAACTTTTAATCGACGTTCCAAATCTCTCGACGTTCTCATCTGTTTCTGTGTTATATACAGTGCAGCTGGTCGATGAAGAACGAGGGTCGTTCACAGACGCGGGATCTTCCAGACCTCCCATTTTGCATCAAATGCTAGGTAGGCATAGTTCGAACTAACCTCGATTACAGGGTAGTTGCATCTGACGACGTCGCTCTCTTCATTCTAGTACGATTGGTGAAATCCCAGGCACTGGCAGCCATGACTGCAGTCAATACAAGTTCCAGGAATAGAAATTGGACAGGGTGGGCGCGTTTTTATATTACCTTCAGCTGAAATGTGACTTGGCTGGGAATCAATTGGTTTTGATCTGGTTTCAGGTTTGTCACTCATTCATGGGCAGCCAGCACGGACGCACGTTCTTGTTGAATGTTTGATAGGGCTGCGCCGTTTCGGTCGTCAGATATTTGGGTTATTATTGTTTCATATAACGCCCTCCTTACAGGTTATTTCCAAATGTGCGAAGGATCGCTAATGGACTATTGTCATTCAGGTTGGAATTCGGGAAGAATATCGCCAGTGTGTAGTGTAGAAATTATATACACTTGAGAGGACACTCATCTCCGTCAGTAATTGACTCTCGTTTCATTCGTTATCCTTTCCTTCTATACTCTATAGGGTCCCCATGACATTACAATCTTGCTTGCCGATTTGTGGGTTATTGATGATACATGCGCAGGATGCCAATGACAAAATCTTTCCGATTCTTACACACACATAAAGGCAAATAATATTTATAATCGGCTCAATCGGAAATTGTTCCGACGTCAACCTTGAGATGAACTGAGGTATTATGCTTTCTTTTATGTGATGGTCATAGGCTCGTGAATTGGTGCCAATATACAGCTGGATCTAGGATGGGTGTAAGAGATCCACTGTAGGATAGGATTCGATAGTTGAAATGAGTTCAGTCTGTCATCTCCCGTATCGCCTTGGGAGTATGATAAAAAAGCACCTTAATAACCGTATCAGAAACGGTGTGTAGAGCAAGTCTATACGCATTAGTTGTCACGATACAAGTTAATACAAGCAAGCTACGAGCAGATGATCAGCAACAAAGAGGTGGTACACTGGGTCGAGAATGCGGAGGAGGATTAAGCACGAAAAGAAGGCATCCGCAACGCAGAAAAGAATCGTGAATAGAAATAAGAATAGCCAACGCAAGAGGTGCGTTCAGGGGAGGGACACGTAGTGGGTATAACAAGGATCTAGCTGTAGAATTGTCGTTCATAGGAGAACAAACATGAATATATGCGCAGATAAAAGGGACAAGGAGATACTGACATGTGTAATCATTCATCATCGTCATCATTGCTGGCTTCAACAGGATCGCTGTTATCCGCCTCCTCATCTTGATCTTCTTTCTTGGCTTTCTTCGCTCGGGGTTTGGCCTTTGCTTTTGGTGCTTTGGGTTCCTTAGGAGCTTTGGGTTTGCGAGCTTTAGTTTCCTGACCGCGATTAGGGTTCTCTGGTGCATCCTTCCATAGAAGGGCGATCTATTGAGCAGGTAGGAGTGTCAATAAAGTCGGTTGACAAAAGAATGAAAAAAAGATAAACCTGAGTCATGGCCTCCTTAGCGCGACCGGGATTCTCCTCGTTCCATTTCTTCATGTGCTCTTTGCAGAAGATCTGATACGCGGAGGGTTCGCGTTTGGGCTTATCAGCTGCGGCGGGTTTATCTAACAAGGTTGAATGGTGGTCAGCGTGGGATGAGCGCGAAATCAAGAAAAGAAATGGAGGAGCGTGTCGGCGAAACTGTGAAGAACGCGCATATATGCGTCGAACTCACCTGCTTTGACGCGGGTCTTGTTGTTGGCGGCCTTAGTAGCAGTCTTGGTCACTGTCTCTGATAGGATGTGAGTACTGAGAGCCAAAAAGAGGAGGAATAAGGCTTACCTGTAGTAGTCTTCGCCATTTGGGATGTGGTGGTGGTTGAGGGCAAGAAAGGATTGGTTTGAATGTTTATTCCAGTGCAAACTTGTTTTGTTGATCATGTCACGTGATAGTAATCACTGTCAGGAGATCAGCACGTGTTTTTGCCTCCGCTACAAGTTTATATTTAAATCATAAACTAGGCTTACACTTCCCTTTCAAACTCTTATCCACACCTTTCGCAATTTATAATTACAATGTCCCTCCTCGCTCTTTCCAAAATCATATCTCTCTTGCTTGCAATAACTCGGGTCATCGCCCAGAGCACTTTCCCAGCTACACCTCTAGCGTCAAAGCGTTTCGCTTACCCAACTGGAATTGTATGTCATTTATTTCTCGTTTACCTTGTTATACAAAATTTACGTGTATCACATAGCCTGCAAAAGTCGACACTGACGTTGGTCTTATTCGTGGTACCCAACTCGGCTATAATATTTGCAACTCGACCACAGAAAATCAAAAGTCGCTGTGCCAAACCTCCATCTTCAACGGACTTGATGGTACTTGGCAACGTTTGATTTAACGTTTACTTACTTATTTTTTCAGACTTCTGCCTATGGGCTCCTTCAGTAGCTAATAAGACTGTAGGCGAGGCCGAGGGCGAGATGGTTGCATGGTGCAGCAAGCCGGGTCATGGAACTCGCCTTATCCCTGCTGGCGCCCTAACCGGTATCCAATTCCTGAAGACCCCTGATTATATCCAAATCGTTGGATTTCTTGACCAGACACTAGTTAACATTGCTGCTGGCGATTTTGGTGGTGAGATGGACCCACATGGCGCTGACCTTGTTTGTGTTTTTCTATTTATTTTCACCTCGGGGTATTTATTCTATTTATTCCTTGTTTAGCGCGGAAACCCTATGGGAGGTCTTTTGTATTCAACCAACTTCACGGGGTCTTATGTTCAAGTTATCGAATGGACCAAGTTTCAACTTTCCTTTCTCTTCATCCTTCTCCCTCTGACAACATTTTCTTTTATTAGCTTCATCGGCGGTAATGCTTTCTGCTTGAAAGCCTGCAACCCTTCTGGTAACAACGCTGCGCAGTTTTGCCAACACATTTACGACCGTATCGGTTGTGCCTATAATGCTCCTAACGCTGCTCAAAACAAGGTCTTTGAATCCTGCGATGCGGAAAACGGTGATTTCCCAGGCGTCTACACATCGAACGGTGTCGTTCAAACCTACACTCAACCTGCCGAGTCCCTCGGTCCTATTACTACTCAACCATACAGCGTTCGCATTCCTTCGTCCTCGAAGTGCCAAACTTTCTCTAGCGCCGCACTTTTTACTGGTTTGCCACCTGTGTCTGCTACTTCATCGTCCTCTTCGGGTGCCTCTGGTAGCAGGCCTACTGGGCAGGCTGGAACGACGACTGGTAGTGCTAGACCTGCTCGTACTTCGACGGCTGATGCAACTGCCCTTTCCTCTTCTGGCTTCTCGGCTGTAATTGGTGTCATTTTGGCTGCTCTCTTCCTATCATCATAAAAGAATTTGGCTGGCGAGCAAGCACCTCATTGATATTTCTTGAAACTTGGACAACGTCGGTTATCATGCATCAGCCCTATCTACTGTACTATCAGTGTTTGTTGTATTCTATTGATGCCTTTATACTCTAAGTCAGACGCCACATGTTTGTAGATTTAGGACATGTTTGGCTCCCTTGTCTCATACTATGAAAAAAATCTCGGTTCTTTGGGTTCTATCATGACGTTAAGTTTGATACAATTTTTGAAAATCGGTATACTGTGATAAGCTTAGATCAATGATCTGTCGAGCTTATGCCAGTGGATATAATATACAATCAAAACAATTGCGCATTTAGAAACTCAACTTGAAGTATGATCTTTTTGTAATGCTCGCTGTTCACGGTTGAGGTGAATCATACTTGCTATAGACTGTCAGTCCAGCATTTGGACATTGGAGACTCCAAGCAACGAAAATAGTCAGGAACAGAATAATGGTCGACATACGGGGGATACCCAGCCCTGAGTAAGTAGTTCGTGGATCTTGACCTGTCGGGTGAGTAGAATCGCCAATCCTGGGGTACCGCATCAGTGGGCGACCGCTAACTTCCCACAACGCTAAAGTCGTTTGCATATCAAATTTCACAACGTTTTATTTTTTCAACTGCTTATTCGAGCCTGGGGGCCCCGAGTTTTGAAAATCAACACGGGGTAGAATTTCCTTCTCTTCTCACTCCCTCCTATCAAGACACCGGTATTCATTCATGGCTTTAGCAAACAAAAGATGCAGTACTAAGCATATATTATTTAGCCCCCAAATGAGCCTATGAGAGTCGATTTCGCACGTGTGGTAAACTTTGATTATTTCCAACACATTCTTGTAAAGATGATCGAAAGAGCAGAGACGATGTTCATTTTATATATTTATTCATCATATTTGATTTTATTCTTGCAATTGGCGACATTTGATATGAAAAATAGATAAAACCCTTCTTTTCCTGTCCATTGAGCTTTCATTATCTGCTCCGACCGTCCGACGCGTTCGGACAGATGTTACAGTGCAATAAAAATAGATTCTCGAAGGAATTTTTGGTTAATAATTTTAAGCAGTGGTAGACCCAGTGCTACGGATTCAACCTTCAACCTTCAATTCCCGGTGCCCCCTCGGAGTCATTGGTATTAGTTTCGATGGATGGAGCTATTCATGTAGATATTTGTAGATGTTATGCAAATGTATTGCGACAGAAAAGTTAAAATCCACATGACATTCACACGATAGTACATCATCATCATTAACTGTCAACATGATTCACACACCATTCGGTTCTTACTGAGAGTAACCGCAAGAAACGGCTCACCTTTCAGACACTATTCGAGTGTCTACCTTAGAGTGCTAGTCTTCAGTCTAGTTTCAATGTAACGTCATACCCGCCCTAAATCGTTCGTTACACAGTGCGATACTTGGTCATAATATTTCTAGATCAGCGTCTACTTGTCGACTTCGTCTCGACGTCTTGGTCGTTCCCTCTGCGAACAACTCTGGGAAGCTAGCCACGCCAAGCTGAGAAATTTCATGAAGAGGGTGTCCCTGCTTGCACTGCTTTTGAACCAATTTTGAACGGCCTGTTTGGCGAGACTCGGCTAAGGCTCAACGTGTATAAGATATATAGGATACTCAGAGTCTTTACCTCAATCCCTAGATATTCTTTACCCTGGGTTGTTGCTACTTATTCCTTCAGGGATGAAGACCAAAAATCTCACTGTCTAGCCGAAATGGCCACCGTCGCTCAGCTGTTCGATATCGACCAACGTACTGGGTTCATGCCCTCCTACCCGCCGCTGGGACGTTTGCCACAGCTTTGGGAAGACTGGGAAATAGTTCTAGACGCAGCGGTGGAGAGTAAGTTGCAAGTAGGGGATAAATTAGGTCTCACTGAAGAAGAAAGAGCCATTTCGAAACGATGGCGAGAAAGAGTGCGAGCGGTAAGTACAAGCTTAATGAGTGTAACATCCTTATCCTCAATTGTCGGTTTGTAGTTGCCTACGTTACCCGTTGCCGAATTGCTCAGCTCTGTGGTCATTCTTCGCCGGTCTCATCTAGTGCTGACTTTCATCCTCCACTTCTATGTCCAAACCATTCCACCATCAGACTCTTTGTCCATACCTCGCTCCATCTCCCTCCCCCTCCTACAGATCGCGAAGAAACTGGACATCCCGCCGGTGCTCACATACTCCGACACCGTCTTGTACAACTGGACTTTCAAAAAAAACCCCGAATCTAGCGATGTCGTTCCAGACTTGGGAAACATTCGCTCACAGACGATGTTTACGGGACTCGTAGACGAAGAGGAATTTTACCTCTGTTCTGCCCGTATTGAATTGCGCGGAGTCGAAATTTTGGAGATGATGCGATTGACGATGGATGAAACATTTATAGGAGACACCACTGCCGTTCAACGTATCGCCGAATATCTGAACACTATCGCAGGTGCCCTTTGCGAACTTAAATCGCTCCTTCTTAATGTAAAGGACCTATGCGATCCCGATGTTTATTATAAAAAGGTTCGACCGTGGTTCCGAGGCGAAGACTCTTTGGATACCCAAAGGAAATGGATATTCGAAGGAGTAGACGAGGATCCAGAGCTCCGTCCTCCTACGGAAGTATCAGGACCAAGCGCCGGACAGAGCTCGATAATCCATGTCTTCGACATATTTCTAGGAGTTGATCACCAAACCACGTCTCCGGGAAAACCTTCTTTCATGTCACGTATGCAATCATACATGCCTAAAAACCATCGAATGTTCCTCGACCATCTCAAATCTAACCCACGTCCGTTGCGTATGTTTGTGAAATACAGCAATGACGAAGCTTTATTGGTAGCTTTCAATCGTGCAGTTTTGGCGTTGAAAGAGTTTCGTGATGCTCATATGATCATTGCGACGCTATATATCTTGGGTCCAGCAAGGCGGGAAGCGAAATACAGAATGGAGGCTAGTACCTCACGTCAGCCGATGAAGGGGACTGGAGGTACAGATTTGGTCAAATTTTTGAAGGACACACGGAATCGCACCAAGGAAACAATTATAGATTAATGCTCTGATTATGTAGATAGATTGATGTTCTAGATCTTATACACTTGGAGTCTAGGACGGTTGTCCCCCTTGCACGACTTGTCTACTTGTATTCAGTTTATAAATGTCGAGGAGGTAATATATTCCAAACAATGATCCGATGACTCGATTTACAGTTTTGCATAAATAATTGCGGCATCATTTTGACGTGCCGCTGTTTGTTTGGTCCCAGTGTGACAAAGGGTCCTTCCAAATCACTCATTGACCCTGGAGATGGCAGAATCATAAATACTGAATTGTGGCTGCTCTTTTTCTGATGAGTAGATGCGTATATAGTTAGGATACAAGCCCAGTTTTCAAGCAGTTATGGACTATACATTCATTATTTTCGTCCTAATTGACTGATGGTCACATAATACCAAATAGTGAAGAAAATGACAGCGGCAATATGTGGCGGCAATGTGGCGGCAATTATTATGCAAAGCACTGTAAGTAAGTAAACGTTTCGTATTGAGTGTCGTCGACGGCTGACAGGACAACTTTTATGTATGGTGCCTGCCACCGCCTGGTTTGTGCCTTGTTCCCAAATACATAAGAATGTGACATTGGAAGCGCTCTCACAAACGATCCGAGTCCTTTCCCATCCACAGTTAATCAAGTGCAAATTCAAAGAATAAACCAAAGGATGCTTCGTCATTTGTTCTCTCTGGTGCTGGTGGCGGTGCTAGCCTTGCTTTCAGCGGCGTCTCCAAGTGCGGCTATAAATAAACCAACTCTGGTCAATTTACGAATTGAAGGATTGGAGAAGACCATTTTCGAGGGGACCCTGCTTACTCGAGGCCACAATGTGACTACAGTCTCTGGTGGAACTCATCATTGCGATGGGACGAACAACAATGCAAATCCTCAGCCAGGTCCCACTTGTACCAGTGCGTTGGACGATGCAGCCACCAGGCATGGTTTCACTTTTGATGGGTATGTCCAACTATCTTCTCATTTCAGGTGGCTAACCCTTGGCGTCAAACACGGTTTTAGTACTTTTTTTACACAATTTGACGATTTCTTCATCACCTCCATCGACGGAGATGCGCAGACAGCCACACAATTTTGGGGTCTACTCCTCAATTTCCAGTTCACACCAGTTGGAGGTTGTCAACAGGAAGTCAAATTGGACGACGATATCCTATTTGCATTCGATGCTTTCAACAAAGCACACTTCTTAAAGCTAACCGGTCCACACACCGCACGTGTTGGTCACGCAGTAATCCTCACTGTAACAGACGGACAGAATGGTGGTGCAGTAGCTGGGGCAGTCGTGGATGGAAACGTCAGTGATGCCAATGGACATGTATCAGTCACCTTTACGAAACTCGGTCCGAGTGAGGTGAAGGCGGAGAAATCGGATTCAATTCGTTCGAACCGGCTTATTATCCTGGTCATCTAGTAATCTGTTGAAAGAAAAGTGTGTTGATTCCTTCTATAAATGAGAAAGTGATAACTCAAGTTTCAAACTTTATTAGAAAGACCGCATTCACCACAAATGTCGATGATGCAAGTCTTTGAGGTTTTCTTTTTTACGGAGAGTTGGGGTTGCAGTCGTTGGACGGCCGTGTTTTTAAGACGAACTTTCTCTTTCTAATTTAATTTTACGTTAATTGCACGCAGAGGTTCGGCTGATATTAGGGAAGATGAGCTGACAGTCTCAAGTACCGAACTTTGACAATTCTTCGCCTTTCCAATTTCATAGCAAAGAGGCGAGCTCTTCAGCAATGAATAGTACCTGATCCAAATGAAGTGCAGGCGGTAAGTACAAGCTTAATGCACAGGCGTGGGTGTCATATCCATTAATAAGTACCTTGTAATAGTCCCAAACGATTGATCAAAAACGGCCACTAAGTGCTTATGTTATATAAATGTCATTCATCCTTATACATCGTCCCTCCCTCCCCCACTTACAAGAGCCGCTGATTTGTACTTCCCCCTCCCTTTTTATACTTCACCCCTCCCTCTTGCAGATTTGTACTTCACCCTCCTCATCGTAAAAAAGTCTAAAAATTTGGATCGGTTTCTACAAGTCCCGACCGGTCCCGTCCGGTCCCGTCGGTCTCGGTCGGTCCGGTTCCAATAAAAAAAGACTACACCCGTCCAGTTCTTCTCGCTATGCTAGCTCTTCGGAAGGTTGTCACCATGTTAGTGCAATCTATTGGAGATGCCACTACCTTGTCACAGCCAACCACAACTTTTACCTCGCAACCCCTACTTATACCCACTACCTTACCTGACCTCGAAAAACGTCCCTTTGCGTAGATACCATCCTCGTTTGTCACAGCTCTTACCTTACTACCCCTGCCACTAACCCTCCTGGGTCCTCTGCAGATCCCTACATTTGCGTGGTAAAAGCGCCAAAGTGTTGGAAACGTCATATGAGCGCCTACGAGTGTATAGTAACGCCTATGAACGTCTAGTAGCGTCCAGTAGCGTCTAGTAACGTCTAGTAACGTCCAGTAGCGTGTATGAGCGTGTATGAGCGTCGAGTAACGTCTTGTGAACGTCTAGTAGCGTCTACGAACGTCAGTAGTGGTTGTAAGCGTAATAGTAAGCGTCAACGGTCGACAAGAACGTTAGTAATTTGTGCTGAGTTTGTTTCCAGTGAGTCCACTGACATAATGAGTAGTGGAAATAAAAATAGAACAGAGGAAATAAACCGAGAATAGAGGATACAAAGTAATGGTTTGATGGCCTGGGTACACTGAGGCGAAATTGGGTGTAAAATGTAAGAACAAAGTGGAAAGGCGTGAATCGATAACGATCAATGATATAATAATCGTCATCGTTCATCCCATTGTTCTCTTCTCCCCCTCTCTGTTTTAATGGTGTGAAAACTAGGGTGGAAACCTTGCAGCATGATTCGATGAGAACGTGAGGAAGTTTTAGTAGAGTGTCCGAAGCGAAAAAGACGCGAAATAGAGCGTGAAATTTCGCTTGGAAGCGTGGAGTATTTTGGAGTGACAGTGGATAACTTCTCTTGATGTAGTTGGGGTGCTTGATGCATGATGAACGCCAGACAGGGGTGGCGGTCATGTAGTTGCCCGAACCCACTACCTTATCTGACCTCGAAAAGCGTCCCTTCGAGCAGATACCACGTTCCCTTGCTCCGTCCGACCCCAAAAAACTTAAGTAAACTATACAGCAACAAACTTTGTCCGCTAGTCCTAAAACTACGCCCAAGATACGGACAGCTATTGGGAGAAAAACTACACCCAAGACACAACCAACTCTTCAGTGGAGTCCGTAACGTGCATAGCAACAACCCATGTCCATGAAGTGGTTGGTACCAGGAGTTGTTGGGCTACAGTCTGAGTCCAGGACTTGAGTAGTTGCTGAGCCTGAGTGGTTAACACTGAAGATGGTAGCTCAGATGGTTATATAGATGGGAGCTCCTCGTCCTAAGCCGACCTCACTACCAGGAACCTGGGTTCCTGGACTTACCTTTACCGAGGCCTAGCTGAAGGTGGGGCCTGGAACTACCAACGTAGGAACTCTTTCTCTTACAGGGGTAGTGCCCTGGGGCAGTTGCTTTCGGCCGATCAAGTTTCCTCCAGTATGGAGATTGGTGTTTCCTACGCGACCACCAGAATGGTCTAACCAACCTCAGCCGAGCTTTTATAAATCTCCTCCTATAACTACGCTGCCCAACCTCCCTCACGGAACGCTACACCCACTTCAAACTTTTTCTTCACCCAAACAGTCTTTGTAGGAGCCACTCAAACTTTGGACTTTAAGGTATGTACAATAACTGGGGGAACGTCGTTGCAAACTGTCGATTTAATGCTGGACGACAAGAAAGGTTTACCGAAGTTCGTGCGTTTATAGTGCGGAACGGTCAATAACTCCTGCTCCCTCACAAACGCTAGGTCACCAACTTAACCACCTTGTCGGAAGTCGGTCTCACCGCTGCTCCAGGAGTCCGCCCCTGTCCTCGGAAAGGGAATGGCAAAAGACAGTACCTGTTCTCGCTACTGTACTCACCCGACTCCTTTCCTCCTGGCAGCCCCGACCAATGACAGGAGGACCCCGACTTTACCACCCGTCTCCATGCTCTATGACTACATGCTACCCCCCTCCGCCATGAGCTGTACTCCTTAACAAAACTTTTGAAACACAGCGTTCCATTGTTTGCGTTTCGGTGTTTTCTACCCCCAGCACCCTGGTTTTTTTCTTTCTAACAGCCAACTTGCAACTGTAGACCAAGAACACGAGAGTAGAGAGTAGGACGACATGGTATAAAAACAGCAAACAAACAAACAACAAATATAACTCTCAACTTTAGTATACAAAAACCTTGCGCGACTGTATAAACATCTTACTATTCCCAATTCGATCTTAAACATCTTACGCGGCCGCTTCATGTTTACTCATCTTAAACACCTTATTATCCTACCGCTTCATGTTTACTCATCATAAACATTTACTCTCCACCGTTTTATATTTAGACGTAAACATCTTACGTTCCGACTTCATATTTATCCATAATAAACATCTTCTCCTCTCCCTGCTACATGTTTAAGACATCAAAAACATATTTTACCCACATACCCTTCATGTTTAAACATTTTGTCACTCCCCGGTTACATGTTTGATTCATATAAACATCTTGTCCTTCCGCTACATGTTTGCTATTGTAAACATTTTACGTTCCCACTGCATGTTCACCATCATAAACATCTTGTCGTTCCCTACTACATATTTAAGTCAAAAACATCTTTCCTGTCCTCGGCTTACACTTCATGTTCACTTATTATAAACATCTTGCCGTTCCCTGCCACTCCTACTACATGTTTAAGTTTTAAATATCTTTCCTTAGTGTCCCCGGCTTATGCTTCATGTTCATTTCGTAAATATGTTTGCCGTTCCCAGCTATATGTTTGATTCATATAAACATCTTGTCGTTCCCTACTATAGCTACATATTTAAGTTAAAAACATCTTTCCTGTCCCCGGCTTACACTTCATGTTCACTTATTATAAACATCTTGCCGTCCCCTGCCACTCCTACTACATGTTTAAGTTAAAAACATCTTACCTGCTCCCGGGTTTAAACATCTTTCCTTAGTGTCCCCGGTTTAATGTTTAATATGTTGAAAACAAATAAGCATACGCTTCATGTTCACTTACCATAAACATCTTACCATTCCCTACTACATGTTTCATCTTTCCTCCCACTGTTTTATGTTTAAACATCTAACCAACACACTTCATGTTTTCCCCTCCCACTTCGTGTTTAGTTGTTCCCCTGCTCTACTTCATATTTT
>MU130372.1:314191-338810 GCA_015039465.1 Phlegmacium glaucopus
GGATTCCAGAAATCGACAACTATGTTGAGGAGATGTTAAGATTAGAAGGCCGCGCTGATGCCGCTCTCCAGACTACCTGTGCTGAGATCAACTGTTCCTCACTTGCCCCTACCTTCCATTGCATGGACTGTCTCAATCTACAACTGTTCTGTGTTGACTGTTGTTTGGCTGGTCATTTATCTCTCCCATTCCATCGGATCCGGGTAGGTTTTTTGACCTTTTGGAGGATGGTTATATATTCTAACAAACAGATAGAAGTGGAACGGCAGTTACTTTGTTAAGGTGCCACTAAAGGACTTAGGGCTTCGTATCCAGTTGGGACATGCTGACAAGACATGCCCTTTACCTGAAAGGACCTTCAATGATGATTTTACCGTTGTTGCCGCTAACGGGATTCACCAAGTTGGACTAAGCTATTGTGGCTGCCAGCAATCCCTCCCGAAAACCATCCAACTCCTCCGCTCTCGACTTTTCCCAGCAACTGTGATAGAACCTAAGACTGCCGCTACATTTGAGGTTCTAGAGACCTTTCAAATGCTGTCGTTTACCTCGAAGATTTCAGCATTTGAGTTCTATCAGTCACTGGCAAGGAGAACGGAAAATACAGGAACTTCACCTCCTCCGGTAAGAATTTACCTGACATTGTACTTTTTACTGAATTTACTAAATAATCGTTAGGATCGTTACCACACATTCCTCCGTATCATGCGGGAGTGGCGACATGTCCGCCTCTTGAAAAGATTCGGTCGAGGACATGACCCAACAGGAGTTAAGGGTACCCAGGAAGGTGAATGCGCAGTGCTCTGCCCAGCCTGTCCCATCCCAGGGATGAACTTGCCCAGTAACTGGAAGGATCAGCCAAAGCCGTATGTTTCCTAAGTTTGAACCATATACCACCTAACATATTTCTTCTTTTAAGGTGGCTATATTCCCTATTTGTTGGCTTAGACGCTAATTTCCGACTCAAACGTATGAATGTCTCTAGCGATGAACGGGATCCTAGCCTGAATCATGGCTATGCTTATGTTGTTGAAGAGACGAAGTTTAAGAAATATCTCCTGGAGTACAACAACAAAGTTCCCGATGACAAGAGCTCTTGCAACAACCATGATGCCATCAAATCGGCCAGTATGCGTGGTGGGAAGGGAATGGCAGCTAGTGGACTGGGGACAACTGAATGCAGTCGTCACGACATGAAGCGGCCAAATGCTGTTGGGGACTTGCAAAAAGGAGAACGGTACGTGGTGCTACTTATGTTATAGCTGTTTTAACTAATGTTCATCCCAGATACGTCAACATGGATTACTTCTTCTTGTCTAGCTTAAAAAACATCCCGAGCCGCTGATGAGCATGCTGGTTCCCTGCCTTCGTTTTTCGCATTTTTGGCAGCGACGTCGCTCTACGTCGCCTCTTACACCGACTATTTGCTGTTTTATTGCATAGATAAGTCTCTGGCTATTCGGTCGTCGCCTCTACTGTCCCAGAAGCTTCCTAAATGCCTTGGCTATATTTCACTCGTACGATCACCCCCTTTTCCGGCAGTACCTGGACGACATTAGGCATCCTGCCTCCCTTTCGCTCCCTTTCACCAGCGGTCACGTGTATAGTCATGCTTTTTCCATATTTGGTAATGCTCACTCATCTAAGAGTCGTAGGCATGTCCACTGCCCAGACCGACGTCCACTTACGCTACACCGAATCGTTTGGTGTCAAATCGTTGTAGCTACCCTACCAGTCGCTCCTATCCAGCGACAATCACCAGATCGAGAAGTTCCTTAACACCATTGGGCATTTTGGGTCGCTGATCATTTATATTCTTTTATCTCTCTTCGGTTACCTCAAACGCGTTGTTTTCTTTATTTTTGATACGTTTGCCATCGCTCCTTGATCGCCTCCCTATACCACATGTCTCCTGCCGGTCATCGCTCCCCTCTTTCATTTATCGCCCACTATCCCTGATGTTTTGTCTCCCCATTTTGCCTAGTCCCTCTTGGACTCCTGTTTCATCGTTTTGATTTGTTTTATAGATACACATGTGCAACTTAGCCATGTGATCTCCTCTACCTACTATAAAAACCTCCTGTAATTTAGTTACAAAGAACAATAAGAAAGTATTCGCCTCTCTCCCCAGAGTATAGAATTAAGTCTTGTCATCGTCTCTCTCCTCGTTCGCCTTCGTTTCATTGTGTTTTACTGCGAGTCGCCCATACAGCGACTATACATCGTCACTGCGTCGCCCCTTCGTCACTGCGTCTCCCCTTTGTCACTGCGTCGCCCCTTCATCACTGCGTCTCCCCTTCGTCACTGCGTCTCCCCTTCATCCCTGCATCTCCCCTTCATCACTGTGTTGCCACTTCGTTCCTTCGTCGCCCTTTCGTCATTACATCGCTCCTTGTTTCGCTTGTCTCATATCTCGTCGCCCTACCTTAGTTGGAACCTTTCTGCAGATACTTGACTCAGTGTTTAGGCCACCGAAGCCCCGAGCCGCATCACACCTCAGTTAGTACAGCACCTAGCGTACTGACAGTGTATCACCGCCTCGTTGTATCCTACGACATAGCCTGCCAATGGTCACGTAACCTGGTTGCTCGCTGCAATAACTACCCCCCCAATGCTGTTTCTTCGTTGGACTTGGACCTTACTTTTTTAGTTCCAAAGTTTCACCTCGCTGCTCACATTGCAAAATGCCAACTTGACTATTCGTTCAATCTGGTTCCTGGGGTAGGCCGAACTGATGGTGAGGCTCCAGAACGGGGATGGGCTGCGGCCAACGCTGTGGCTTCCAGCACAAAAGAAATGGGACCCGGATCTCGCCGCGATACTCTTGATGATCATTTCGGGGATTACAACTGGAATAAAATTACTAAGATGGGTACGTTGCAACTTCTTCAGTATCATTGCAATTTGACACCCTGTTTTTAGCTGAGACTTTTATCCGAAAATCCGAGGAGGCCATTGTCAAACGTCAAGAACACGTTGAAGCTTTTATTGAATTTAATGCCGCTCTACCTACATCAGCTACTAAGGCGTGGACCAAACTCTGCCAGACATGGGAGCGAGATCGATCTCAGGCCAACCCTTTCTTGGATTCACGAAAAGGTTCGTTCTGGGTTATACATTCGTCATTCATCTGTCCATGTTGTCGTTTAGTGATTTCTGAGGCTGACGTTCGACTTCGACTGGCGGAAGAGGATGCTGACAGGATTGTGTCTGGATCCCAGCTTGCATTACATAGTGACATCTCAGCTAGCATGCTAATTTACCAGGGCCTCGAACTGGAGGATCTTCAGTGAGTGGTTGCTACTTATCCTCTTAGTTATAGTTTCTTACTTGTCCAGGCGCCGCCATGTACGAGACGCCGCCGAGCTGGGTCCACATTCGACAAGTTTACAGCAGGCAAAGATTGTGGAAGGATCCAACTCCTTGAGACGAAAAATTGAGGCTTGGATTGAGATTCAACATCTCTACATACCTGCCATTGCTCCCCTTCGAGCTCGTGTCGACTTTGAAGGAGGTGGGAAGCCTCCTGCTGTACAAGAGATCAAATTATATCTACCTTCAACTCTTATCGGAACCATTGTCTGTGAACATCACTTTCTCACAATTGAGTGGCGCCTCTGCTATGCTCAGGCCGAGGCGACGTTAGGTGACATTCGTAACCTGCTCCTTTTACGGTCCCTCATGTTCAAATCCAAAGACCGTTACTCACGTGGACAACGTCAGCAAACTCGTAGCCTTGCACTCATCGCTCGTGTCGAAGGCCAACTCAAGGCATTGGCAGGAAAATACCGCAAGATTTGGAAGGCCTTGAAAGTTCTTTCAACGCCGCTTGTTAACACTTCATGGTGCAATGTCTTACGTGAACTTGAGGATGCTGATCTTGATGGAATGACCTTGGATGATTCTGGAAGCAAAGGCCGAAAGAAGTTGAGTTGGATCTGGAAAGTACTAGGTACGGGGGCTGATGCCGACGAGGAAGCCCAAACAGGTGCATGTCCGGCCTGTCGTTGATGACTTTGACTTATCATCATTTTAGCACTTCGTATTGAGTGGTGCCGAGCTCGTGCTCGGGCCCATCGTTGGCAGGAGGAATGCCTTCTACTTCATGAAGAAATGCAGCGCGTCTTGGCCTTTTTTGCCTGGCAACACCAACGCTGGAGGGTAATAGCCAATGATCTCGAGCTCCAGGTGATGGGGGGTCACACTGGTCAGACTCAGCACTTTCTGTCACCAACCTTAGAGGGTAAAATAGCATATGCTTATCGACAAGCCAGTATTCGAGAGGTTATGCATCTTCATTGTGAACGGGAGTGGTCAGGTTTGCATGGGAAGCTTCTCGACATGGGAGACTTAGACGCAACAATTATGATAGACTTCCATTAATTATTTCATCGTTCTTGGTGATATGAATGTTCTTATTCACTTGGGAAACCTATATATAAACACCTATCTCGCAGGACAAATTACATTTTATGGATCAATGGCAAGCAAGTATGATATATAAATGGTAGGTTGTATTGATAGAAAGGATGTTTGATGGATATAAGTCAACAGTAAGCAAGTACAATCTACAAATGATATATGTTTTATTGATGGAAAGGATGTCTAATGAATATTACATTTTATAAATCAATGGTAAGCAAGTACAATCTACAAATGCTAGGTTTTATTGATGGAAGGGATGTTGACGAATATTACATTTTATAAATCAAGTACGTTCGTTCTACAAATGCTAGGTTTTATTGATGGAGAGGATATTTAATAAATATTACACTTTGTAAATCACGTACAATCTATAAACGCTAGGTTTTATTGATTGAAATGCCCCAAAGGGTGGTATATAATAGTATTACATTTTATAGATGAACAAGGCTACACAAGGGACGATCTCTAAACAAGGGCAAACTATAAATAGGTGTTATTTCTGGAACAGGAGGGCGAGGTACAAATGGATAGAGTGGGCAGGCATATTACAAATGAGTGATATTTGTAGAACGAGGGCATTACATAAATGTACAAATTCTGCAGCATTTGTATATCAGCGTGTGTGAAGTACAAGTGGATGACGATGTACAAACTAACTATTTTTGTGGAAAGGAGGGTTGAAGTACAAATTCTACAGCTTTTGTATATGTGTGAAGTATAAGAGGATGTCATTTGTAGAACAGGAAGGCGATATACAAACCTACTGTTTTTGTAGAAAGGGCAGGGACTGGATTACAAATTTTGCAAGCTCTTGTCTATCAAAGGTATGCGAAGTACAAGTAGAGCATTTGTAGAAGGGCAAGGGTCAATGTACAAATTAAGTATATTCGTAGAACAGCGAGGGATGATGTATAAATTTAGTTTTTGAAGAAAGGACAGGGGCTAAATGCGAAGTACAAATGAATAATATTTATAGAACAGCAAGGGACAGTGAAGGATGATGTACAAATTCAGTTTTTGTAGAAAGGATAGGGGCCGAATACAAAGTACAAGTAGAGCATTTGTAGAACGGCAAGGGTCGATATACAAACTAAGTATATTTGTAGAACAGCAAGGGATGATATTGATGTATAAATTCAGTTTTTGTAGAAAGGACAGGAGCCGAATGTGAAGTACAAGTGAATAATATTTGTAGAACGGCAAGGGACGGTGAGGATGATGTACAAATTCAGTTTTTATAGAAAGGATAGGGGCCGAATACGAAGTACAAGTAAAGCATTTGTAGAATGGCAAGGGTCGATATACAAACTAAGTATATTTGTAGAACAGCAAGGGATGATATCGATGTATAAATTCAATTTTTGTAGAAAGGACAGGGGCCGAATGTGAAGTACAAGTGAATAATATTTGTAGAACGGCAGGGGACGGTGAGGATGATGTACAAATTCAATTTTTGTAGAATGGACGAGGGCCCAAATTTGTAGAAAGGAATCACAGGGGCCGAATTACAAATTATACAACTTTTGTTTATTCGTATGCGAAGTACAAGTGAATGGTATTTGTAGAATGGTAAGGGATGATGTACAAAGTAAGAATGTAGAAAGGAGGGTGACAAAATACAAATTTGTAGATTGGTTGTGTGAAGTACAAAAGGGGAGGGTGAAGCACAAATCAACAAGGGGACGAGATGAAGTATAAAAGAGGAGGGTGAAGTACAAATCTGCAAGAGGGAGGGGTGAAGTATAAAAAGGGAGGGGGAAGTACAAATCAGCGGCTCTTGTAAGTGGGGGAGGGAAGGACAATGTATAAGGATGAATGACATTTATATAACATAAGCACTTAGTGGCCGTTTTTGATCAATCGTTTGGGACTATTACAAGGTATTTATATATCACCATGCCAAACTGTGGTGTAATGCAAGCTTAATGCGCATAAATAACATCATTATCCTCAATTGTGGTTTGTAGTTGCCCATGTTACCTGGTCATTTGTAGTCTTTTTAAAAAATTTGTATTGACGCCGTCAAGACAAAGTCTTCCTACAGAAATTATAGCTCGAAGGATTTTCCTCAAATTTTACTTCACTTTTTGACGTGTAGGATTACTTTCTCGATGCCATGATTTGCAATAGATCTTGAATAAAAACTTTGAAAATGGATAATAACTCTTTTCCATCCTTCAATGTATACCCTCAAAAAAGAACACACAGATATATTATGACCTCATAGGTTTTGCCAGCAAATCTATACCCGCGACAATCTTTATTTTCGGAAAACATTACAGGGAGAAGATTGTGGGAAAAAATACACACCAAAACGCAAAAGGCGGCAACTTGGTTAATGCAGAAATTTGTTACATGGTCGCGGAAGGGGGGTTCAGTCGAACTCCTTGAACACGGACACAATTTCCCACATGAGAGCACGGATATGCTGGTTGTCTTTAGTGTAAGGTAGCATGATGAGATCCTCGACGTTGACGATAGAAATGTGGTGTTTATGCAAGAAAGCCGTTTGTACGGGACCTGGAATAGTCTGAAGGTTCAAGGAGGTATGGTGGGAAAAAAGTAAAACAGATAGATGCCTGTGTGTTGTTCAGCCAGTTGTCGTTCAGGAGGTGGAGAAGGCGGGAGGTGTCGGAGGTTCCACCGTTTGTGGCTGGTCTTCAGTGATCTTAGCTGGACCAGCCTTGACGAGTTATGTTACTTGTATTCAACGATGGGGATGCAAGACAGCGGTTGAACCATCCTTTTTCCGTCTTCGCCTCTTCCAGCCGCAGAAAATATGCTGGCAATCCGAGAAAAGACACCAACTTCATGGACAGAGTCGATGTCTGTGATGACGGCTATTCGTTTTCTCGTCTTGAGTAGGAGGCGCAGACGAGGCCATCAGTATATTTAGAGTGTCTCAACTTGAAGTGATCCAGTTCCAATCCAGTTCCCGGTGCAAAAGTGGGACTACATGTGAAATCAGGTGCGTCAAGGTAATGGCTATCACCACTCAGTACTCAGTACTCAGCGCTCAGCAATGCATGGATCGATAGCCACCAATTTGGCAATATAAGTGATCTTTCATTTTTAAAAATTCGACAAGATGATTTGAGGAAGTTTCTGTAAAATTAGGTACAAGGCTGTACTGTACAGGCATGAGGCAGTTCTTCAAGTTGCGACAGCTCTTATGTAATCAGGACGTCTTTCTTCTTGCCTCTCATCACCCACATCGAGCACCACAACCCAATGTTCAGCGATTTAAAGCGCCTTTATAAGAAACTTGGCAAGACTAAGAAAGAAAAACACACCTCTCTGACCACAATCGATGCTCTTGGTTCAACTTCAAGTCATGAAGTAGCAACTTCGACATCGGTAGCCATAACGAGCATTGCTGATCTCATGCCATCCGTCCCTGCTACTGCTACGGCTGAAAGCGCTCAAGTTAATCAAGCCGTTGGGATTACTGTGAGGATTTAACTTCGCCCATCGCATCCAAAATTACTTATCCATCTTCGTGGATCAGGCTACCCAGGAACTCAAAGTCTCCGCCCCAGTCTCTGCCTTGGAGATCAATGATCTTTTTCCCGTAAGTGTTCAACTTAGCCCACCACATCCATAGTCACTCAATCATGATGGTCGATTAGGCCGCCCACGAACTTCAAATCTCCGCCCCAGTTTCTACCTTCAATGATGTTGCTCGCGTAAGCATTCAACTCGGCCCATCGCATCCATGATCACTCAATCGTCGTCGTCGACCAGACTGACCATGAACTCGGGGTCTCAGATGCTCCTGCAGCCCATTCGGAAAAAAAATTGCTCTCCTCGCCTGATACCATAATACAAGCTAACTTTGGATCTACGGAATCAGAACAAAATCCTTGGGTGAGTTGCTTACACCCGCTGTTCTTGGCTATTCTTGATGATCCACAGACTCACCGTTCTGACTCGGGTTTCTTTCCGAATGCCCAGAATTTACTCATCGCTGGTGGCACTTTTGTAAGTCTTCTCTTATACTGTGCAAATGATTTCGCAATGTTTATACATATTTTATCTGCCAGAACTGTATAATCAATACCGCCCCTGCCAATAGTGGCCAAGAGCAGATGGAGATCCCTGTCCCTCAGAAACCAAACCCCAGTCCAATCTTTACTGGACAGAAAGGTGTACTCAACAGACTTGGGAAGATTTTTGTTCCTCGTACTTACAGTCAACTGATGTCAAGGCGTTCTTGTCTCCTCTGGGGATTGGGAGGGATTGGAAAGACTCAGATCTGTCTCAAGTTCACAGAAGATATGTCTAACAGGTAATTGTCTTCACATTACATCCACAACAACACTGGGTTAATTTCTTACTCTAGGTTTTCACATGTGTTCTGGGTTGATGCCTCCTCTCTTGAGAGCATCACAATGTCATTCAAGGGGATATCCACTATTCCTGCTGCACAGGTTTTTGGTGTAGATGGCTCAGTTGAGTCTGCACTCCAGTGGATATCTCATATTGAAGAGGAATGGTTAATTGTGTTTGATAATGCTGATGATCCTTCACCAGAGGTAGTGGCCAAGTTCTTTCCCCCAGGTAACAGAGGTAATATTCTGATTACAAGCAGAAACTGATCCATGGGAAGGATTGTATCATTTAAGAACAGAATTGCAATCAATGAGATGGAGGAGTCAATGCTATAACTCTACTTCTGAGGTCTAGCTGTCTGGCTTTCTTACCTGAGCATGAACAAGCTGCTAAAGGGATTGTCAATGAGCTTGGCTATATTCCTCTTGCAGTTGATCATGCTGGTGCTTATATTGAAGCTGGGAAATGTGATCTCAACAAATATCTGAGACAATTCTCCTTACATCGTCAGACTCTTATGTCAGATGCTGCATTCACAGGAGCATCCCATTATAATCAAACAGTGTATGGGACTTGGGAGCTATCTTTCAAAGAGATAGAAAAGAGAGCTAGCAGACAATCTGACACAGGAAGTGCACAAGCAGCCCAGGCTGCAATCCTGATTCTCCAAATATGTGCTTTTTATCATCATAGCAATATTTCTAAAGACATATTCCAATCTGCTGCTGAGGAGTCTAGGAAATATGCTATTAATAATAGGTTAGTTGAAACATTACCCCAGGCAATCAACATATTGGATCATACCCTGCTTGTATTGGACAATGATGGTCACTGGGATGATTACCTGTTTGGGCAAGGTATTGGTGTGCTTCTGTCATTCTCCTTGATGAGAAGAGGACAATCATCTGGAATGTTGTCTGTTCATCCTTTGGTGCACTGCTGGAGTCGGGAGAGAATGTTGAAATCTGAGCAGCAAAAAATATGGCAGATGGGAAGCATAATTTTGTCCTCTGCAATTTATTGGAGATTTACAAGTCAGGACTATGCATTACGACACTCAATTCTTCCACATGTCAAGGCAAATGAGTTACATGGCAAGCAGATAGTGTTGTAGTTACGTCAAACACACTATCAACATCCTTGTGATATTACTTATACCACCCGGTATCTTCATTCATTATTTTTATACCTATTCATTTTATCTTCATAAGCTTCTATTCTTTTATTAGCTACTAAACCCCTATCCTCGTTACTACGCAGTCTCCATAGTCGTACCAACACACCTCAGTGTTTTACCACCACTGAGGTGTAAGTCCCTACATTGTTTTCATTATATTTCTTTTACTCATTCATAGTAGTATTACCCTTATTCTCGTTCTAGGTACTACTAAGTCAATTACAGTGTTTTACCACCACTGAGGTTATTACCCTTATTCTCATTCTAGTTCCCGGTTTTCCCTGCAACTGCTACAGATAGGACTTATCAGGCACTACTATGATGATAAATATGACAATTTTGCACTAGTACTGAGGGAGAGTGGAGAATGGAAGAATGCAGAGGAGCTGTATACTCAAGTTGTGGACATGAGGAAGAAGGTTCTTGGTGCAGAACATCCATCCACCCTTGAAAGCATGGCAAATCTAGCAGCCACATACCATAATCAGGGAAGATGGAATGAGGCAGAGCAGCTAGAGGTTCAAGTCATGGACATGAACAAGAAGCTTCTTGGTGCAGAACATCCATCCACCCTCACAAGCATGGCAAATATAGCAGCCACATACTGGAATCAGGGAAGGTGGAATGAGGCAGAGCAGCTAGAGGTTCAAGTCATGGACATGAGAAAGAAGCTTCTTGGTGCAGAACATCCAGACACCCTCACAAATATGGCAAATCTAGCAGCAACATACCATAGTCAGGAAAGATGGGATGAAGCAGAGCAGCTAGAGGTTCAAGTCATGGACATGAGGAAGATGCTTCTTGGTGCAGAACATCCAGACACCCTCACAAATATGGCAAATCTGGCAGCAATATACCATAGTCAGGGAAGATGGGATGAAGCAGAGCAGCTAGAGGTTCAAGTCATGGACATGAGGAAGAAGCTTCTTGGTGCAGAACATCCAGACACCCTCAGAAGCATTGCAAATCTAGCAGCCACATACTGAAATCAGGGAAGGTGGAATGAGGCAGAGCAGCTAGAGGTTCAAGTCATGTATATGAGAAAGAAGGTTCTTGGTGCAGAACATCCATCCACCCTCACAAGCATGGCAAATCTAGCAGCCACATACTGTAGTCAGGGAAGATGGAATGAGGCAGAGCAGCTAGAGGTTCAAGTCATAAACATGAGCAAGAAGGTTCTTGGTACAGAACATCCAGACACCCTCTCAAGCATGGAAAATATAGCAGCTACATACCATAGTCAGGGAAGATGGAATGAGGCAGAACAGCTAGAGGTTCAAATCATAGACATGAACAAGAAGGTTCTTGGTGCAGGACATCCAGACACCCTCACAAGCATGGCAAGTCTAGCAGCCACATACTTGAATCAGGGAAGGTTGAATGAGGCAGAGCAGCTAGAGGTTCAAGTCATGGACATGAACAAGCTTCTTAATGCAGAACATCCAGACACTGTCTTAAGCATGGAAATCTAGTAGCTTTGTAGTGCAATTAGAGAAGCTAGAATGAAGAAGAGCATATTAAAGTTCCAGTAATATTGAGTACTGTAGTCTGAGTCTGAAGAACCAACCAGAATAAAAGTGTGTATAGAACAATTTGTACTTTACCCCATTTACTTTCAATTGTTTTGGAACAGGAACAAATACAGTTTCACCTTTCTGCAATGTATCTACATGTTAGTTTGTGCACCACTGTACATGACAGTACAAGACTACAAGTGCATTATTTACTCTCTAAAATATACAATGATTGTAACCTTGATACCCCACTTTTTATATAGCAGGGATTAATGTGTCTGAGTTACCCAGAAAGCAATTTGATTTCAATGACATACTGTTATAGTACCAGATTATTTCTCTATGACCTATTAATCAAACAGTAAATTGCTCATCTCTTAGCTATATAACTTCTTTTAGTATGTATTTGGTCATTCAGCATTAATTATCAATCTCAATTCAATTGTCAACAGTAAAAATTAATATTTGAGCTAAAACACCAGGTCTTATTACCTGTGACCACCCCAATGAAAATCCTATTTCATTAGTATCCTTTTTTGGATGTATTTCTGGCACTTTCCTAAAGTTTGCATTGAAAAGGAAATTGTGCACACACTGGGTCCAGAACTCCTTTTTGGAAAATAGAGAAATACCTGTTATATCATACATACCCTATCAAAGAGCCTACACACTTCTAATCAGAGTCTAATTGGATTCTGAGTATTCCAGTTGGAATTTACTACAAATATTTTTAGCAGAAATGTGCTTATACTTAGAATTTCTAGTATGGAGTCTGTTAAGATTGTAAATAGAGGCCACTACAAAAATTCTGAGCTGTTCTGGGTTATTATTTATATACAGAAAAGAAATGTGCACAGCCAGAGATAACCTCTAGGCCTCAAAGCTAACCAATAATCCCATTGTACCAACCCAGCTTCTTTGGGGTAGTAGCTGTGCATTACAAATGTTACACAGCTACCACAACAGCTCATCTCAACCACCATTACCACCACCCACAATGATACTATCCACAACTCTATAAATATCAAATAGCTAAGCCACCATATTGCATGTGTCAGGCATTAGCAACTGTCAACACAACATAACTAAGTTTTTTATTTCTTTCTGACTGTCTCTTTTTTGGAATATTGAGCACACCACAGATATGGCCTTACACCCTTGTGGCACTGGCTTTAATTCTTATATTACCTCATTGTTCTGTGTCTACTATGAATACACAGTTAAAATAGAGAATACCCTTGCATGATTGCAAGGGTCTACTGCTATCCTGAGTGAGCTTGAAGACCAGCTCATTTTAATGCTTTTATCTACTAACTAGTAGCAACTTGTTCTTTCTTTTTAGGGTTTTAGGTACTATAATGACAACCTCAGCTGCCCCCCTCCTCATCATACAAATGAGATGTGAGAGGTTCATTTGTAGTGTTTGAAGGTCTGGTTCAGTCCAGTTTTTCAGACCAGAAGGTCCACATGGATTGTGGAGAAATTAGTGAATGATGATGCTGACCCAGCCTGGATAGTGGTGAACTTGGGGCTTGATAATGGCAGCCCATATGTTGACTGAACTGCCTATGGTGTTGATCTGGAAACACTGGATAAGGAGTAAATGGCATGGAATTCCCAAAAGCTCCTGGATAACCCATCATTGAAGGAGCAGGAGTAAATGGAGGCTGAGGATGCAATTGAGAAGAAGCACTGGGAACTCCAGTGGACCAATTTTTCTGAGGGGCATCTTCAAGCTTTAAGTGCCAAGGAGGTACTGTTGTAGAATAGTAACCTTTCCCTAGTCAGATTAGAATTTTGTTAGATTGATGCTGTGTAAATATGAAACAAATGAACCAAAAAAATAGCCCACACACTCTTCTCATCCTTAGTGAGCTGGTGATGTCCATTTGGTAAGGTCTTGGGACAAGCATGGCCAGGGTGTTCAGTGCAAATGTTATCCTTCTCTATCTGTGCAACCCATTGTGGACCACTCCTATTTTTTGAAGTCACCTTCTCACCGTCAATAGTGGTACCATCATCAGAATCACCATTGGATCTCTCAGAATCAGTGTCATTTTGGGCCTTCGACAGTGTATCAGTGACCAGACAGTCTCAAGAAAAGCTGAAAGACCAGACCTTCTTGTTCTTGTACCCCTTTGCCAACTGTTTGCCTTTTTTATCCTGACCTTCCTCCAGGTTCTTAATTTCAACAAAGAAGGGTTTATTGGAACATATGGTCTTTAAAGTTGTTTTAGCCATACAAAAAAGCTCTGCCAGGTGTTCTGCAGACTTCAGATGGAGGTAATGAGCACTGGAAGGACCAGCACTGAATTGGTATGCCATGGCAACAGACTTTGGGGCAATTCCCAATGTATCAGCAAGCCAAATATGGAAATCCTTCCAGGAAATGTCTGACAACAATGAAACAACCTCATCTGCACCTTTCAATGGAATGGCAAAGTTGACCTTGAAAGGAACAACTTGAAGATCTATGAGTTGCAAATTTAGCAGTGCTGGGAATGAGGAGAGGGCAAAAATAATACCAGATGTAGATTTTTTATTCTTCCAAGGCTTCTGGGCAGTTGGTGATTCAACCTGAGGTCGCATTGAATCCTTGGAGTCAGAGCTACTATTGTCAACCCAAGATATTGTGTTCTTCATCATCCTCATCCTCTCACAACTCATCTACCTTGTCAGCATCTTCATTCTCATCAAACCCATCCTCAAAAATGCACTTGTGCTTTTTTGAGGTCTCTTCCACAGGCAAAATTGAATGAAAGAGGTCCTCCTTGATAGTGGCAATTGTGGGACTTTCTTTCAGATGTTTCCCATGCTTGCCAGACCCAAGCATCATGGCAACAACCTCCTTGACAGCCTTCCATAACTTCTTTTCCAGAATGGGTGGGGGTGGGGTAATTCATACCAAGCTGGTGTCAGACATGACAGCTTCGGGCTGTTCCTGTTCAGTACTCAACTCAGCTGGCAGCAGCTTTGGTTTAGGTGGCTTTAGAGTAAGCTTAGGCAGTGAAGAACATGGTTTAGCAGTAGTTTGAAATGGAGAGATTTTATTTGACTTTTTGGCCTGTGTACATGAGTTAGCCATAGCAGAATGGCAAAGATGAGCAAAGAGATATGTTATGCCCACCCTGGTGCCTTTGAGCTGCAGTGACAGTACTGCAAACAGGACTGAAGATGCAAAACACAACTGTTCAGGCTCATTTTTTTGCTGCATCTGTGCATTTTTGTTGTGAACAAAATGTACTTTTTAAAATTTAAATTGACACAGCAGTTCTAGTGGTATCAATGGAAAGTTGTCCAATGTTGCCAAAATAGACATGGTATGCACAACTAGTGTTAGGGCAACTGTGATGCTGACTTAGTCAAGCTAGCAGGGGATCCAAAGTTAATAATATTTCAGAAAAGATATCTACAAGTGACTCACCTAGCAGGGGACCCAAAGAGAAAAGGATGGGGATCCCTGCTAGGCTGGGGGTATTTAAGTACTAATGTGGACATAACAGAGATATAAAATAAATAAAGGAATGATACAATAATAATTAATTAATTAATTAAGAAGTGGTGTGATGTGAAAAACAAAAATAAAAGATGGGAGGTCTTTACACTCCCCCACGTGTTCCTGGAGGAATCCTGGTGGATTCCTACCTATTCCAGGAGGATTCCAGGAGGATTCCTACCATTCCTGGTAGGAATACCAGGATTCCAGGAGGAATTTTCTACCAGCCAATTCCCCCTGAAATCCCCATTCCTGGCTCTTCCTAATCCAGGAGGATTCCTGGTGGATTCCTGGTACCCAAGGAAATTGATACCAGGATTCCCGGAATTCCCTAGGAATCCCTAACACAGAATCCACCTGGAATCCACCCGGAATCCTGGGAATTCCACAGGGATGAACTCAACTCTTACTTTTAAATATTATTCAAAATTAAAAGAATCATATATAAGTCAATAGTAATTTAAATATACATAAGTTAACTGTAATTTATATATGTGTGGTGGCAGTGCCTTGCCGCCATTCGAATTTTGAATTTTGTTCAGACCGCGAGGTATGGTCACGTGACCGCACGTGACGCACTTCTAACAAATCAACAAACATCATTTCGTCTTCTCACAACTACCACTCACCACCACGACAACCAGGACGATAAAGGACGACAAGAAGACGGGTGGCGACGACGACCAACAACGCCAATGAGGAACAACAACGACAGGAGGGTAACGACGACAACGAGGGCAGCGACGACGACGACAACGATAACGACACCACCACCACCACCACCACCACCACCGACGACCACAACAACAACAACAACCATGCCACAACGGCCGCAACGACAACGACAACGACGACCCCCCCCCCTCACTTGGGGGGGGTTATTTTTATTTTATTAATATATTACTACGATGACAGCACACGGACGACGACGACGACACGCGAACGACGACGACCCCCCCTCACTGGGGGGGTTTTTATTTTATTTTAATTCCTAGTACACTACACAGGCGAACGACGACAACACACGCACCACCACGCACCACCGCCACCACGCACCCCACCATGCACCACCACCACCACGCACGACGATGAGCACCCCCCCACCGGGGGGGTTATTTATTTTTATATTTTTTATTTTAACTGACTACGATGACGACCCAGGACCCACATTGACGACACCCGGACGACAGGCGAACGACGACGACACACGCACTACCACCACCACGCACCCCACCATGCACCACCACCACCACGCACGACGATGAGCACCCCCCCACCGGGGGGGTTATTTATTTTTATATTTTTTATTTTAACTGACTACGATGACGACCCAGGACCCACATTGACGACACCCGGACGACAGGCGAACGACAACGACACATGCACTACCACCACCACGCACCGCCACCATGCACCACCACCACCATGCACGACGATGACCACCCCCCCCACCAGGGGGGGTTATTTTATTTATTTATTATTTTAACTGACTACGATGACGACCACCTACATTGACGACACCCGAACGACACAGGCGAACGACGACGATGACGAACCCCCCCCCTCACGGGGGGTTTATTTTTATCTATTACACTACCACAGCCCTTAGACGATGATGACCCCCTCACCGGGGTTTATTTTAATTTTAATATACTATAATTATCAATAAGTAAATAACATGTTATTAATTACTATTAATGTGAATTTGTATTTATATAATTTTCAATATATATCTTACAATCAAAAATATTAAAAAATTAAGGAAAAATTAAATGAAATAAAATGAAATAAAATATGTCAGTGACTTAGCTGATTTCACCAGGAATCCACCAGGAATGCCAGGAATGCCAGGAATCCGCCAGGAATATACTAGGAATCCGCCAGGAATTTACTAGGAATCCACCAGGAATCCACCAGGAATATTCCCATTTACCAGGAATTCCAGGATTCCTCCAGGATTCCTCCAGGATTCCTCCAGGATTCCTGGCAGTCCGGGCGGATTCCTGGAGGAAGACGTGGGGGAGTGTAAAGTTCAGAAAGATGGAGTGAACCAGAGGATCAGAGTCAGAACAGAGTCACAGAGTTCTGGAGTAAACCGGTGATAGGACCCATATAGCCTCTAGGTTTGTAAACTGGTTATTTTTGCAATTTAACAACTTCGCATTATACGCAGATGCCTCGCAGGTACCAACTTCATTCGCACTCTCATTCGCGGTTGTCGCACATCCTTCGCACCTCGCACAACATGATATAGTCCTCGCATGACCTTTGCACATCACTTTTACAACCTTCATAACTATCCAAAGCTCCCTTATTCCCCTTCGCACTTTATATCTTGACATATATTCAGTTCTCTCAATCAATATTGGACTTAACCATTTGATTCCTTTGCAACCACACCTTCGCACAGCCACTCTGTAATCTCGCGGTCTTTCACAGCTTGCATACACATCCCTTTCACTGGTTTTATTATGGTCCATTTTGTTTTCAACTTAACTTCTTTCAACTTTCCATATATATATTTTATTATTCCCTTTGAAACAGGAGGTCATTCAACTGACCTCCTTACTCATCATCTTTATTTTTACTTTATCTCCTATTCCTTCGTTACCAAACTATTGGGCCCATGTGACTTCGCATTAGCTCAATTCTTACATTACTGTTTCACATATCTGCACCTGGTTAGTTCTTTACTCTCGTATTAAGTACCTGTAGCAAGTAGGAGGACAGGTGAACAAGAGACGGCCAGAGTTTTGATCCCATAAACTTTGCAGCAACGTGCTAAGTCAATAGTCTCATTCTTTAAGCTACTTCATGTACTGTGTTACCGTTTGCGAACCTTGCTATCTTCGCAGTCTACTCTTCTTGCGTATTTCAATACCGTGAACTTCTCTTTAATTCTATCAAGGAAATCTACATTAACCCCTCCGAACTACGTTACTACTTGCGGTCTGATCCCACCGCAGGTACATCAAATTGGAGCCCACCGCGAGGGGTTCTTGTTCATTTTTCCTTGAAAATTCCAGTCTCTACTTGTCTTACAAAGTGGTCACCAGAAGCTCAACCGGTTACTACAATTTCTTCACCAGAAATCACCCCAGAGGACGGGTTTGCTTTGCATCCAATAGGTGAACCCATGGCATTCAAGTTAACCCAATCATTCTTGGATGAACCTATTCCAACAACTGTTTCATTGGTGGAACCTACTATATCACCAGAGCCGGTTACGCCTTTAGTGGTGGTTTCTCCAAGTCCAGTTACGCCTGATAAACCAATCGCCAAATTCCCAGTTGAACAGCCGATCTCAGACCCTTCCATGCCAGTAAAAGTTCCTGCAGCTTCATTCATTTATCCCACAAATATATCGGACTTATCATTTATGAAATTGCAACCTGACGAATACATGTACCACTTGTGAGTAGACACAAACACGTCTGCAGAGGCTGGAGACTTGCAGCATGTTTCTGTTGAAACAACGACCTATATTTGCCGCTCCCAGGCAAATCTATGGTGCCATTCTTGGATAAGACAAAGCCTCGCAAGTTGTCTCGCTTTTTCAAATATTTGGAGCAGTTGTATGCTAAGTTTGGAGTGAGTGATGAGAGGAGGAAGAAGGAGTGTATGGTGGGGTATACAGATTGGGAGACGGAAGGTTTTTGGAAAGTGTTTGAGGAGTTTGGAGATCCCACAGCCACGTATAACGACCTTAAGGCCGCCGTAATACACATGTATCCTGGCAGTAACGACAACGACCTCTACACTGTCCACAATATGGATTTCCTAATTGGCGAGAGGCAGCGTCTTGGGATAATGACTAGGGATGAGTTGGCGGACTTTCATACAAAGTATATCATATTGATGCAGTGGCTTATCAGCAAAGGCTATATTGGCAAGCATGAACAACAGCGTGGATATATGTGAGCTATACCACATGTCCTGATTCCTGCAGTAACCACCAGACTTCAGATCGCTCATCCACACCACAATCCTTTGTTACCCTACGGAGTGGGAGAGATCTTTGAAGCTACACAGTTTGTGTTACAAAGCTCCTCAAATTTCTTGCCAGTGTATTTTGCACAGCAGCAACCGTCCCAGCCAGCACAGCAGAGAATTGCTACCAAACGTACCTCAGTTTCACAGCCAGCAGTTCCCGCGGAAGGGGGAGAACTTGGCACGTTATTCACGGAGCTTTGCAGTCTGTTGTCAATGATGAGATCAGGAGGTGGAGGATATTCAGGAGGTGGAGGATATTCAGGAGGTGGTGGATATTCAGGAGGTGGAGGATATTCAGGAGGTGGGGGGTACTCAGGAGGGCCAAGAAGGCAGTTGAGGTGTTTGTTTGATGGGTTGGAACATTTGATAAGGGATTGTGAAGCAGTGGAGGAGTATCTTAAGCAGGGTAAAGTGGTGAGGTTAGCAGATGGAAAGATAGGGTTGCTGAGAGGAGAGTGGATACCACAGGCGCTTCCAGGAGTGAATTTGAAGGAGAAGGTTGATGAGTGGAACAGGAGGAACCCTAACATGATCACAGCCAAATTGTTTGTACAGACAATTGACATGCGTATCATGAACGAGAGCAAGCCAGACGTTACTCAAATTCACTCCGTGTATCATTTGACAGCAGAGGAACATATCGCGAGCTTGCAGGCAGAAAGATTTATGTTACAGCAGAAGGGGAAGGGAGTTCAGACAAGAGGGCAGAGAGTGAGGGATGGAGGAGAAAAAGAGAGGGACGAGGAGGTTAGACCGAGAGTCAACACATTCTGTGCGCCGGTTAGCACAAACAAGCCAGCAATGGTAGAACACCCATTTGCAAAAGCTAAGGACGCTGCATATGCCCCACCAGTCAACCAGGTCATTGGGCAACAACAGAAGTTCAACGCTCCAGCTCCAGTACGCAGGAACGACCCATCTTACTATACCTATCCACCCGTATACGGTACCAAGATAGCTGCGGATGTCTACCAGCATTCCATGGAAGCTCCCATCACTCTTACCCAGCGTGAATTGTGGTCCATTTCTCCCGAGGTTCGCTCTCACATTCACGAACAGATCACCAATAATTGTGTACCTCAGGGTCAGGAACAGGCGCCGGTTGCTACACAGAACCTTGCGGCAGTCATAGAGGAGGAGTTTGAGGATGAGGAGATAGGGTTGTCGACTTGAGTGGAGGGAAGGATAGAAAGAGAGGGGATAGTGATCCAGGATCCAATTGAGCAGTACCTCTTCACCTTACCGCCCGGAGAGCTTCCAGACCCAGCCAAACTCGTGGTCACTGCAGAGTCCAGCGCAATTCATGCCGTTCACTGCATTGTCGACAACAAACGAGAGGTAGAGTGCATCTTGGATCCTGGTTGTCAAATCATAGTGATGTCCGAAGAGATCTGTAATGACCTTGGTTTAATGTACAACCTGCGAATCAAGCTTCAAATGCAGTCCGTGAACGGCACATTTAACAAGTCACTGGGATTAGCGCAAAACATCCTGTTCAAGTTTGGCAATATAACAACTTACATGCAAGTCCATATTCTTCACTTTCCAGCTTACAATGTTCTTTTAGGTCGTCCATTCGACTTGGTTACCGAAAGCACAGTCAAGAATTTCGCGGATGGTCAGCAGATGCTCACTATTGAGGATCCAAACTCAGGCAAAGGAGTCACGATGGCAACTCATCCTCGTGGACAATCTTGTGATGTTGGGGAGGAGGATTTTTGATGAAGGAGGAGCTGATATGAGATTCTTGCAATAATCAACAATGTACAATATTTTCAGAAATCAATAAATCAACTATTCCATGTTATTCAGTGAATCATTCAGTTTCCTCTGAAAGTTGTTTGGGAATGCAATCAGTCAGAGAGGAAGGTGTTAGGGGAAGACAAGAGAGAAGAGAGGGAGTATGGGAGGATATGTGGTCGATAGCGAAGGGATGGGGAGCGGAAGAGCAAGCGAGGAAGGCAAAACATCAGGCAGTTGTGAGAGAAGACAAGAGCAAGTTGCAAGAAGCACAACTATCAGCTATGCACATTTGGGCACCGCGGCCCCCTAGCACTATTTCAGGACGTTCGAGCCAGGCAGCAAGACCAGCTAGCATCAACCACGAGTCAGCATTACCCCCAGTTAATCAATCACAAGTGCGAACAGTTGCAGTATTTGCAGGAAAGAAGTATAAGCCAGTAGGGAGCGAGTTGTTGGAGAAGTTTAGAATTGTGAGGGAGATCAAGGGGGATGTGTTGGGGAGTCTACCAATCCTTAATCCAAACCCATTCATACCAGTGAGTTGATATACGCAGGAGAGGAAGGAGGTGTTTGATGAGTTGAATGGAGGAGGGTTTCTTTGGCCAGCGGAACACAAACTCTTGCATCATTTCATGTCATTACATCAAGATGTGTTTGTGTGGATAGATCTGGAGCGAGGCCATTTTTGTGAGGACTTCTTTCCTCCAGTCAAAATTCCAGTGATTCCCCATACGCCTTGGGTCAAGCGAAATATTCCTATTCCTCCAGGGATTTTCAAAGAAGTGTGTGGGTTGATTAAGAAGAAGATAGATGCGGGGGTGTTCAAGCCTAGCAACTCATCATACCGTTCATGGTGGTTTTGTGTGTTGAAGAAGGATGGGAAGTTGTTGTGAATTGTGCAGTCTCTCGAGCCATTGAATCGTGTCACTATCAGACATTCGGGAGTCCCACCATTCACAGACCAGTTAGCAGAGCAGTTCATGGGGAGAGCATGCAGAAGTATATTGGATTTGTATGTGGGGTATGATGAGCGTACATTGGCACAGTCTTTGTGAGACTACACAACATTTCAGACACCGTTTGGAGCTCATCGCCTTACAACATTACCCATGGGCTGGACGAATTCTGTTCCTATATTTCACAACAACATTACGCATATTCTACAAGCCAATATTCCACATGTTACCCAGCCTTATATCGACGATGTCCCAGTCTGTGGTCCAGCTTCGCAATATATCCAAGCCGATGGGACACCGGAGACAATACCACAGAATCCAGGCATTCGTCATTTTGTATGGGAGCATTTCCAGGATCTGAATAGAGTGGTGCAGAGGATGAAGTATTGCCGAGGAACATATTCGGGGATGAAGTTAATTTTGTGTGCGGAAGAGATTATGGTTTTAGGGCATCATTGTACGGCAGAAGGGAGGTTACCGGATTTATCGCGAGTGGAGAAGATTATGATTGGGGAAAGTGCAAGGATCTCAGTGATGTTAGGGCATTTTTGGGGATGGTTGGAGTGTGTAGGATGTTTATAAAGGATTTTGTGAGGAGGGTGAACCCGTTAGTGAAGTTGACGGGGAAAGGAGTACCTTGGGAGTTTGGGGAGGAACAGTTAGAAGCTATGGAGGATTTGAAGGATGCACTTCTTGCCTCACCGGCCCTGTGACCCATCAACTATGATTCACAGTCACAAGTTATACTATCAGTTGACACTTCCTACATCGCAGTCGGATACATACTGTCGCAGTGTGATGAAGAAAATAATCGAAAATGTTACTTTGCGAGATTTGGAAGTATTACGCTCAACGAACAAGAACAAAGATTTTCACAGCCAAAGTTGGAATTGTTCAGACTCTATCGTGCTCTTGGAACGTTGAAGCATCATCTCATTGGGGCTGTACTTTACAGTCCCCCACATACTTCGCTGGAGTCCGGCGGAGTCTGGGTGGAGTCTGGTGGAGTCTGATGGAGTCTGGTGGAGTCTGGCAGAGTCTGATGGAGTCTGGTAGACTCCAGCAGACTCTGCCAGACTCTATTTCATTTATGCTGGAATACCATCAAAATTGGGCCTTTACATTGTTATATGTGATCAACTAGAAAAGAAGTTTTTACAAAGAATATCTAAACATCACCACCATCACCATCAACATCATCTGCATCATCATTGTCCTCAGGCTCTTCTACTACCAGTCTTGATGCTTTCTCCTGCTTATTTAGAACATATTGAGTTTGAAGGAAAAGCATGGTATGCAAGAACCAATTGAACTTTCCAGGAGTCATCCATTTAAGAATTGACTCAAAACCTCCAATCCACCCATTTAATTGTTCACAAACCTATTAAGTCAAGTTAGTTTCAAAATATTCAATTAAAAGTAAAAACTCACCTGTGTGTTAAATGCTCTTTGCATCTGAAGCACACCATGCCTATCTTTAACAAATTTCACCAAGTTAGGAGCTGATCCATCAGATGGTGAAGGGTTACAGTATTTGGCACATAGAGCATCTGCAGCTTTGTGGTTGGTATAATGGTAGGAGTCAACAATAAAACGAGTTGTCTTCTTCCATTCTTCCCAAGATCCATTGGCAATGCTGGTCTGCAGAACTAGGCATGCTTTATCAATGCAGACATATGAAGGTTGAGATTCAGTAGTGGGATAAATGGTCCTGAGGAAATTAAGGATCTTGGTAGGAGATTCAGATTTGTCAAACTTTGTCCATGCAATTACCACACCACAAGGAGCAACAATAGTTTCAACACAATAATAGCGAGCAGGGCTGAAATAATGGGTAAGGACATGATCTGGGGTCTCTTCATCATGAGGTTGGTGTGGGTGATTCTGCTGAGATTGCCAAGGCTGGAGTTCCTGAGGTCGTTGAAGCATTCTTCACACTCCCATGAGATGATCACGAGTATGTGTTAGCTTATGCTTCTCCCACAAGTCTTGGTGAATTCCACAAGCCTCCGTATGCTGAATTCTAGAGTTTGAGCAATCACGGACATAGGACATTGATTGCCTAAGACAATTTCATGATGTGGACAGAGGGAGCCCCCACATGCATTAGCCAATGCAGCTTTACAGTCATCAAATGCACAATGCTATATTTCATGTATTAGTAATGTATTTAATTATAATTTTAGACTTACTGTAGGTCCCATAACAATTCCATCAAGTACAACCATCTTAACTGGAGCCTCATCAATGTCCATATCATCCATGGAGGCAGCTGTTGGATTGACATTATGTTTGTAGGGATGGGAGCACTCTGAACATGAATGATGAGTGGCAGCATGAATGGTTCCATTATGACCAAGGATATCAAATGCCTTTCCAGCAACCTCAGATATTGGTAGATTGTCAAGTAGTTCAAAGGAGTGAGATGATGCAGCTGCAATGGTTCGAATGGATTCCTGAACAAAGGCCTGCCAAACATGTCGCAATGTGATGGTGGTGGTGGTGGATCCAAAGCTGTTATTCCAAAACTGGGTATATGCTTGGCTAGAGGCATGGAAGCTGAACATTCCATTCATAACAGCCTTGGAGAAGGAACAGTCAACCCAAAGATTGTGGCCTAATTTGAGATATCAAGCATTATTGGTGTAGAGTCGCTTCCAGGTGGTATCATCAGGATCAAGAAAACGCTCACGATCAGCAGCATAACGAGTGTCACATGTTGGACATCTGCCAGTCAAGACAGGGACTTCATCATGAATAGTAGTGCCAATAATAAGTTTGGTGTGGGGTATATCACGATCTCTGGTGAATTGGAGGAGTGAGCGGGGATTACAGGTAGCTGTTGTGCAGGTAAAGTTTGATGGACAAAGAAGATGGATAGCTTTGATTCAATTATGGGATATGGGTTGAACACGCTTGGATTTAAATTGATTAGACTTTGTGTATGGCAACAGTTTGAGTTTCTGAGCCATAGCATCAAGTT
>MU130372.1:338910-357869 GCA_015039465.1 Phlegmacium glaucopus
CAGTAACCAAAGCGCTCATCCAGCCAGTATGTTTGGTGATCTTTTCTGAAGGGTATATCTGCTGTTGTTGGCGAGAATGGAGATTAAGTAAATCAGTATTTTCTGTCAAAGAAAATAGCAAAAAAAAGGACAGTTGCTAGAGAGATGTTGGAGTGAAAAGTGGAAGATATGAAGAGACTGAAGGATTGAAATGAGATGTTGGGAAAGTCACACTGAGATGCATAGACTGGAGGTATGAGAGCCATCCAAAAGAGTAGCTGAACAATAAATGGCAGCTGGATGATGGATAAAAGACATATCCAAATTGCTTCAAAACTAAAGAATATATCTTTAAACAAATAGCTAAGATTTATTTTACATAATCCTGCTCACTGTTTACGACCACCAGCAGACTTCTTATGTGTTTTGGTTTTTTTCTGAGGTGAAGAGCTTGAAGATTCTTCAATGGTTACCTTCTTCTTCTTCCCCTTCCAATCATTCTGAGCTTCCTCATTCTTCCCAGCAAACCACTTCTACAGGTCCTTGAGTGTATACATTGGTCTATAAAACCCCCAAAGGTTAGTGGTTGCATTTGCATCAGAATTGGATTGTTCAAGCCACTCTACCATGTCAGGGTAAAGTTTGACGTGCTGGAGAACTTTGGATTGTTCATAGAAAGTTGATCTTCCACCATAAACTGATATGATTTTGCTGTTGACAGGTTTTTTGGAGCCAAATACCCAGTCAACATCACCAACCTTAGAGATGGCTTTGGTGATAGTCGCATATCGCTTCCAGATGGTTTCAATAGAAGAACGAGAGCCCTTGGTACCAACTAGACCCTGGTCCATATCAAGAGCAGTCATGATTTCGAGTTGGCGAGGAGATAAAGAGCTGTCATGAGGAATAGATGGGATAGAGATAGGAGTGTGAACAGTGGAAGCCCTAGAAGCAGTTGAAGGAACATAATGCGACCCAGTAACAGGACCATTGTATGAACTCTGTATATTATTTATATTAAATCCTGGAATATAAATTCAGAATTTGAACTTACGATTAAAAGATGAAGTTCAGGTGTTTGTTTGTTGGACATTTGCCACTCACACTCATCATCATCCTCCAAGGCCTGATCAAACTGGCCAAGAGCAATTCCACTTAGTTGATCTGCGATAATATATGTGATACTGTTGATCTAAAATTTTGTTTGACTTAATATAAATGAATAAAATTTTTAAAAAATACCCACCTTGAATAATAGAAAATTTATGGGCAACCATGTTCAGGATTGGGACCATGTTTTCTACCACATTTACCAGGACAACTAACTCAGAATCACCTTTTAAGAATTCAAAGTTTATGTGACCAGGATACTGATCTGTCAAGTAAAGATAGACTTCACCCTTGACAGGGCCTTCAAGTTCAAGGTTGGTGATCGTGAAATCAGCATGATTAGGGAAATTACCACATGCACGGCCACAAAGGATACCCCCAGAGGTTTGTGATGAACCCATGAGAGGCTGGATAGGCGAAGACATATGAACATCTACAAAATAATTTTAATATCGTGAAATATTCAAGTAACATGCTTACCAGTGATTCCATCATGGGCAGCAGGAATTGCTACGTCATTCAAGGCAGGGGCTGCCACGTTGTTGTTTGAGGCAGAGGGGGCAGTGGCAATGGCGGCTGTGTTGTTGTTGGAGGCAGAGGCGGCAGCGGAGGTTGCTGCATTGTCGTTTGAGGCAGAGGGGGCAGCGGTGGAAGCGGCCATGTTGTTCTTCGAGGCAGAGGGGGCAGCCGTGGAAGCAGCTGTGTTGTTGTTCAAGGCAGAGGGGGCAGCCATGTTGTTGTTCGAGGCAGAGGGGGCAGTGGTGGGGGGCAGCCGCATTGCTGTCGGTGATGGTGGTGGCCACATCTCCTGCGTTGTTGTTTACCCCGTCATTGTTGTCTGCGTCGTCACCTAACGAGATAAGATTGTCATCGATTGTTATTTTGGGTTGGGCCGACCTTTTCCTATGCTCTAACATCTATATTATGATATTATTATCTCTCCTTGAGGCGGATGCCGATACTATTTCAGACCACTATCCGTGGATGTTTCATATCTGGCCTCCCAGTTACTGCCGTGGAGGTTCCCAAGTCCGTGGTTGCATCAAATCATCGTCTTATGTACACCTATGCGATGTATTCAAAAGGCGCTTTGGAACCTCGTCGATTTATACAAGAATCTACTTTATATGTGAAATCACTACAGAACTCTGTCCAACACTGTCATTAATTGCAACCATGGGAGGCACTATTGTGACCTTAGTTGCTCAGCTCGTCAATCTAGACGTCCTTCCTACAAAATTCAGAGCTCTTACCGAAATTATTGAAGATTGGCGGCTATGCCAGGGTACGTTGGGTTGAACTTTCATTCATTCGACAACGGCATTCATGACATATACGTGGGTTTGATCGTTCACATTGTGCTATTGATTATACTGACAATTCGGATCTAGGAATTAACCGCGAAATTGCGGAATTGTGTTGGATCCAGCTCTATGCACCACATTTCTGGATAGGGTACAAAAAAAGTCCGCCAACCCAAAAATTCCTTCCTTAAGCCCATTGCTTGGCCTCATGGTGGCGAAATATCTATCAGTGCCAAGCATCCTGATCTCTGGACGACAATGTGCAACGCTGGCGCTCGTCTATGAGACACGAATTCCGTTGGCCCCGGCTTAAGTGTGGACGCAGAAATCCACATGGCTTCTTGGAATACGAGGACGTGGATCCGCGGGATGATTCAAGGGCTATGAAGATATTTCAGTATTCTGTTGCTCAATCTTATCGCAATTTGTTTGATAGCCTTCATTTTTGAAACTCAAATCTGATTTTCATAAGAATGTTGGGTGGCGATCTCATTAATGGGACTATCTAGTTTGAAGACGAAATGTAGATATGAAATATATGGCGAGGAAACCTTGGCTCCAAGTGACCTAGGGCTGCGCACCGTAACCGTCACGGACTGCCATGTCACTGTCTGTGCCCGTTGAATTTTTACCGTAGACGGTTAAACTTACATCAGGAAACACTACCTGCTCCATAGACCTTGATAGACTCAGTAGCCAGGTAGGAGACTTGTCTACCCAGTCTACTAGCTACTACTGGGAGCTACAGAGACTTGGTTGCTCTCCATATACTGGTAGACAAGTCCTAGACAGTTTCCTGGTGTACGGGCTCAGGTTGTTGTTGGAATATTTCGCAGCTAGAGCAATGAAATAGTGAGTCTCAACTTTTGGTAAAAGTTGGTATATTAATTATTATACCTAGAGCAATGAAATAGTGACTAGGTATATGTTAGACTAAGTAATTAAAATAGTAAATGAATGAACTCACGTCTCAACTTTTGGTAAAAGTTGAGACTTGCTACACTAAAATTCGTGAGTAATAAATGTGACCGTAATGTGACACAAGATAAAAGAAAACGATAAGATATAAGATGTAAGATAATAAAAGATTAAGGAATGAATCAACGAGTCAAAACTCGTATACCTCAACAGTTGTCTGAGTCTCTGAGAGCTTGGCGGTGATAGGACTGAAAATTGAATACCTATGGATTGTTCATTTTTCATAATATTATTCTTCAATTGAATCAAAAAGATCAATAAACCAACCATGAATTAATCTACAAATTGATAGTGTAAGGTAGGGATGCCGAAGTTCAGTTCTGAACCGGTCCAGAGAACCAGAACCAGCTGAACCGAACCGCGGTTCTGGTTCGGTTCTGGTTCTGGTTCACCCCCAGCCATCTGGTTCTGGTTCTGGTTCTGGATTGGCCAGAAATCTGAGAACCAGTTCTGAACCACTTTATCCCAAGGCAAATACTTAAGTAAGATATCTACTTATTTGCATGTTAAATGACACACTGCCTGTATCTATAATGAAAATATTTATTCAAGTCACCAACACTATATATTTCCAATCAGAAGTACATCATTCTTTGGTCTGGCATAGTACATAATCAATAACATGTCTCATTTACTTTATAACCTCAGGTTTACCATGTTATTAATATACTCATATTGCAAGAATCCAATTTATAGTTGTCACCTAGCAGAGGATCCAAAGAGGAAAGGATAAGGATCCCTGCTAAAGTGAGGGGGGATTTAAATACTAATATAGAGATAATGGAGTTATGGAAAATAAATAATCAAATAGTGTCATGTGAAAATAATAAAATGATAAGTGGTACAATACCAGAATAAATGAAAAATGACAAGTTTGTATATCATTATTAATATTATTAGTTTTACCTTTCACTGATTTATCTGGAATAAGAGGTAACCAATTTAGACCTTTTATAAAAAATAATTTAGAGTTTGGGCTGAACTGGTCATGTTCAGGTACTCAGGTGAAAGTTGGGGCCAAATGAAAATGAAGAGTAGAAATGAGAGGGGAACTAAGTTTGTTGGTGAGGTGGAATTTACAGTTTTGGAATTAGGTTTGGGCTTGGGTGTGAAGCTCATTGGGTCTGGGTGTTCATGTGAAAGACTGAAAGTCAGGAGTTGGACTGATTGGATGGAAAACTGAGTGTTACCTAACAATAGTATTTTTTCTTTTCATGTTTGCTATTAGTGATGTCATGGTTATAACACCAATACTACAAACTTCTGGCCTCAACTTTTAAGATATATTTATAAATAAGGTGTAATTTTAGAAAATAAAACTTAAAATGAAAAATTCTTGTCTAATTGGTGATATCCTAACAAAAGTCTATTTTTAACTGGTTCTTATGGTTCAAACTGGTTCTGGTTCTGGTTCTGAGAAAATGGGTCCCGAACCAAACCGAACTGAACTTCGGCATCCCTATGAGGTACTAAGTACGAAAGATGAAAGAAATATATACTCGAGGATACAAACAAGTATCCGAGAGTAACGGCTTCATGTGATATAACAAAAGTAGTTAGTTACAATCATAGTAAAAGAACAAAGGAATATAAGGAAATAAAAGATGGAAGAAATGGAGACATTTCAAATTATCGGAACGGCGTACAGTTTGTATTAGTGCTTGAAAGTCCGGTTAGGTCCGGTTATTTGGTGCCCAGGGGCTCTAACCGAGACCGAGACCGGTTAGGCTTCGTTCCCAAACCCAAAATAACCTAACCAGACCGAAAATAACTGACCAAAACCGGTTAGTTGCAGTTACTAACCAGTTAGGACCGAAAAAATGAAAAACCGGTTATAACCGGGCAAGACCATACATATTTCTCTCAATAAACATTATTTCCACGCATTGTAGCTTTAAAATGAGCCCAAGAACGCTAAATTTGATGAAGAATTGACAAATCTATGATAATATTCTTGAAAGTCTACTTTTGGCCAATATTTTAAAGATTTGACCATAACTCAGTCAGATTTTTAGCGTTTCTCACGTTTTTGGGTGCGTTTTGAAGGGGTATAATAGGGTCGTTTATAACCGGTTATAACCGGTTTTTTAACGGTTAGCTAACCGCAAAATAACCGGTTATTTCATTTTCAGAATCAACTAACCACTAACTGCGGTCCGGTCTTTTTGCGGTTAGGTCCGGTCCAGTCTTGGTTATTTTCCGGTTAATTAACCGGACTTTCAAGCACTAGTTTGTATTATTTCCTACATATTCCTCAGAAAACCAGATCCGAGTTGAAACCTCTGGTGATAACCGTGACTTTGCCTTGGTTCAAGACACCTCTGGGGTCGTAACAGGCCAAATGTACATGTGCATAGTAATAGTTTAATTATTAACGAGACGGGAAGTCACGTCTTTCATGAACTCGATTTAGTATACATGAGGACATATACGGGCAGGATGGCGTCTGAACGTAGAACGAAGAGCGATTCTTCTTCAGTGAACTGTGACGACTGTTTAAATCGTCTGATCAACTGATAGCAAGCCAAAAAGGACGGACCTCGTTAGCCGTACATTGTGATCGCTCGACCAACGCATCACAGGCTATCATGACACGATATGGAGACGAAGTGCAAGATGTCGCGTGTTGATCAGCGAGAGCCGGATTTCGATAGGAATAGATTCCATCTCCGAACCTAGGACTCGGACATCATCGGTCAGCATTTCGTTACAGCCAACAAATTACAATTCTTTGCCCACCGTCCGTGGTTACTGGCAGCCCCGAAGGCGAACGATTTGAAGGACGACCTGACTATCGAGCAGATCCCACACGATTTTAAATTGCACAGAGTCGGCTCTTTGTGTCCTAAATCCCAAATGCACTGAGAACTATGGTAACTGCAAATCTGTTCGAATATTGGATATGAGGATCTACATTTACTATTCAGTCTGTTTCCAGTGTCAAATTTTTCCAGGCTACTCGCCTGTATCGTTCGTACTGATTATGAACGTCACGGGGATTTATAATTTCATAAACCTTTGCAAATGATGGAGTATCCTTCGGTGAGTCCCACTCACTGAGAAATTGGGCGCTACACCGTTGGCTAACCTATCAGAACGATGTATCCAATGGAGAGATATAGTAGGAAACCTACGGTTCTTGAAAATCGCTCCATCCGGATCCAATTCTTTCAGTCGTGGCCCCGCACAAACCAGACGATCACAAGCAATGCACATCGTGCCCACAATGCGTGGCTGCATGCCACATAGCTCGCATCCCTCCGCCTGTCCCTGAAGTACTCCTTCCCTGCGGAGGAAAGGTTCATCTAAATTGCTTGCGGATGAAGTAAGGATGGACATAATATACCTGGCGTGTGTGTCTGAACAGAAATTAGCAAACGCAGGTTTGCCTGTCGCACGACATCCACGAAGTACACAAGTGGCCGGACTGGGTCTTTGCCCGTTCTGTGCACAGCTCCTACTACAGTACGGATGCTTGAAATATTTGTCAACAAATTTTGGCCTTTTGCCACAAATCTTTGCAGAAAATCAGACATCGACTATTGAAGACTGTAAAACGAAGTACCACGCATAGGTCTACCTGAACGGGAGATTTCTGTTGCTGAGAATGGGATCCTCAGTGGACGACGTTTTTCACAATTGAGGCCATGGCTCGTTCGGAATGGGAAGAGAGTAGATAAGGGAAAGTGGGGTAGATATCAGGATCCGTGTCATGGCCTCGTGAACAGTAACACGCCACCTGTCATCAGTCAATCCTGCCGGGCGTCAATTGGTCTTGAAATCCCATCGCTGTTCTTTCTCACTAGGGCTGCCAACCGTCCCGTCCACGGGGACGGCCGTCTAAAATCAACCCAGTGACGGGTGACGGTCCGTGTACAGACGGCCGTCTTTTTTGAAATCCAAAGGTCGGTCGGGTCGGGTACGGTATAAAGACGGCCGTGACGGCCGTACACGGTAAAACAAGGAGAAAATTCATTTTACTTGAAATATTCGCACAGTTAAAAATGTCTACAAAGCTACAGAATATGTAATCTGGAATAAAAATTCTATGAAACCCACAATTAAGCTGGTTGATGACCAAATTGTTGGGACTGAAGCCAAATATTTAATTTAATTTATATTTAATTTGTTTTTTAGCACTAATAATTGGTGTAAATAGGTCGGAGAATAGCTCCCCTGACTTCCCAGATTTATTTGAGAGGGAAATATTAACACGATTTTTGAATAAATTGACTTTTTTTGCATTTCTCGTTCAGTATACACCCGCTACCCGTGTACGGCCGTCCACGGCCGTCTTGAGACGGGTAAAGACGGTTCACGGACCGTTGAAACACGGCCGTGAATATTCAAGTTTTGAATCTCGTCGGGTCGGCATCCGTCACCGTGAGACGGTACCCGTGAACCGTCCAGGACGGGGCCGGTTGGCAGCCCTATTTCTCACTTTCTCTTTCTCTGTAAATATCTACTAGCAACTCCTAAAGAACCAACTTTTCCATAGATATGGCCTCCCGTATCCGAACCATAGATGAGGATTATGCCTATATGATCCATCCTGATTTATGCGAGGTCAGTACCTTAGTCATCATCGGTCCAGGAGTGTGACTTCAATCTTCACAACATAGGTTTGTCAACTGCGTGAAAAGCACATTGATGGAACCAAAGTATATCCATTCTGCAGCAAAACATGTGCGAACAAGAGGGCTTCCGTCAATGGGGGCGGCCCGAACGCAACTTCTGCTGCTCAGGCTGTTGGTAGCACTGCCGGGAATTGCGATGTACGTTGAGCGTCTGTTCATGATGAGAATTAGGTTTTTACTACATCTCCCCAACCCTAGTTCTGTCATAACAGACCTAAGTACTCAGATGGAACGAAGACACACGATTTCTGCAGCAAGACATGCGCGAATAGTGCGAACCGTCCGCTGCAAAGGAAGCCTACAACGAGAACTAACGTAAAAGGTTTCATTCTTTTCTCTGCAGTCCGTATCATATTGCTTACATCTTGTTGTTCTAAGCTATCTGTCAAGCTTCTGGATGCCAGAATCCGCCCCAGGGAAATGGACCAAGACTAGCTTACAAGTATTGTTCGAACATCAGAATGTTGGTATTGTTCCTTGTTATCATTGTCCACTTCACAAAAGTTGGAATTGTTGGCATTCTAGATTAAGTGAGACCCTCTGCCTCATGTGTTTCCTCTGTGACGCTTGGGCGGTTTCCTACTTCTGCGAGTGTAGTCAACCTTGTATAGATGATGCCGAGAACAAGGGTCCGATTTCCTTCTCCAGTCCGTATCATACTGCTTACATCTCATTGTTGTTAGCTGTCTGTATATTGTCTGGATGCCAGAATCCGCCCCAGGGAAATGGACCAGGACTAGTTTACAAGTATTGTTCGAACATCAGAATGTTGGTATTGTTCCTTGTTATCATTTTTTCACTTTGCAAAAGTTGAAATTATTGGCATTCTAGGTTAAGTGAGACGCTCTGCCTCATGTGTTTCCAAGCGTCAAAGAGGCATATTTCCCACTTCTGCCAGTGTAGTGAGCCTTGTATAAATGATGCCGACAACAAAGGCCCGATGATTCTGGAGGTTTCGTTCGGACACGTCACTTTCAAAAAGGGTCTGTTTCTCATTACATGGTCCAAAAAAAAGGTCCGGAATCCTAACGAGCTGTTTCATGACGTATAGTGGCCAAAATGTTCAAGGCCTCATGGAAGCACCCAGGAACCACATGCCCACCTGTCCGGCGCGTGTATAAGATCGTATTACCCAAAACATCCTTAGCTGCCTACGACGCTTATAGGTAAACATGCAACTCGTTTCCTTGATCATGAACAAATAATTCTGAGAATTCCCCAACACCTCTAGAGCTTCAGTGGAAAACCAAGGGCAATTCGTAAGCACAGGTCGATCTGCAGGAAATGAGACACTTCGTTGGCATGGAACGCGTCGTATTTGCAATATAGGTGACAAGGGACACACTCAATTCTGTTCAGCGCCGACTTGTTCCCTGTGCTGCATCATGCGTACCTCTTTTGACGTGTCTTTGTGTGGAAAGGAGACGGGCTGGGGAAGGTGCGTACTACCTGTCATTTTTTTCGATTTGTAAAACAAAATCATAAGCAAATGGCAGATTCGGAAAAGGAATTTATACATCATCGATCTCCTCAAAGTCTGTTGTGCACTTTTACGCTTTATATTTACTTTTTACAATCGATTCTAGATCCAAGGACTACTCTCATAATGATTGCATATCCCCACTAAAAGCAATCCTCCTCAACAAAGTAGTCGTTGGTAAAGATTACAAATTGCTTCAAGACGACACGTCCTTGACATCACCACCAGCTGGCTATGATTCAGTGAGTTTTTCAATGGCATCGGATTGATTTACTCAATTTCCTTATATAAAGGTCTTGGGCGAGCAAGGAGGGAGTCTGAACTACGACGAGTTGGTAGTGTACGACAACGATGCTATCAGGCCATTATTCCTGGTCATGTACGAGCCTATGACTATAATCGATAAAAGGCTCTATATTAGAACCTTTCTACAAAGCTTATTACCTTCGATTCTTGAACGCAGATACTAATATATATAACGTTTATTTGATCATTGAGACAACGTTCCCGGTTGTACAAGATAAATTAGTTACACAAGGGCAAGATGTGAGAACTCAGATGTTATAAGTTATCGAGGGATAGTCTTGAAGTGCCTCACCGCATCGGAAACGAGGCTGGCTTAAGGACATCACGCGCTGACTGCCAGGCCAACCACAGCATCGCTAACATTCCCGCAGTCAGCATGAGACTGGGGGAACTTCGTCAGTCACTTTTCGAGTGCGAGTAATGAGTATCCACCTTTCTACCACGGCGACGCCTGATAAAACAACCAACGCTCAATGGTGTATGAAAGGATGACAAAAGGACTGTGTAACGCACCAAATAGAGCCCGTATCTGGCCGCAATATACCACACCGTCAGAACCACACCGGCCACCATGTAACAAGAATGACGAGGCAGCAGCATTCAGGATTCCAGCGCCGACAATCCAAATCAACCAAGTGACAAAGATCCAAATCACCTGAGCTCCGATAGATGCTATTGGATGCTTGGACCAAGCCAAGTGAAGAAATATCAGGGAGTATGCGCCTGCAGTGAGAGCGGTCCAACAGGATACAAATCTGTTTAAACAAACCAAAAAAAATCAACGTGAATGAAGTGATAGAACATAAGCAATACGAGAATAAGGAACGGGAGATTTTATTGAAAACGGTCACTTACAGAAGTAATTGTGCTCCAGTTTGTACTTGGATGTTAGGATAATTTTGATTGAACCGGTATTGCAAGGTGAGCCAGCTGGCGATCGCTACCTACACATCAATGTTTATGATGATGAAAATCATAAATTTCAGCCATATTTAAATCTTACCTCTGCCAAACTACCCATAACCAAAAATGTATAAACACCTCAAGTCCATCATCAGGCTATACAATCCAGACACACAAAAAAAAAAAGCCACGGACTCGGTGCATGTCGCTGAACTAGTATACCTGAAGTTTTATTCAAAGCCTTTGGGTTGTTATTGGAATGTCTCCAAGCCCAAGAAAGTACAACAAGGTACATAAGCCCGAGCATTGGTGTCAAGCATGCTATGAGACTTGTTAGAGTACTGGAGAGATAAGATGTTCGGGAGGAGAAAAAATCATCTAGGGGTGGGAGAGGTGTGCTAGTGGCTGCAGGAGCGACAAAGGAGGTTGAGACAAAAGTAGAGGTGGAATCAAAAGCGGACGTCGAGGCCAGCGCAACTGAGGATAATAGCGACATGGCTTGCCAGTGACTCAGATTGTAAGAAGGGGATTCGACCAGCTATAAGGAGGCACATTGAAGGATAAATGTATGTCAGCAACTTCTGTGGACCAATATCGCACCACTTCTTATTTAATTAATTAATTATTATCATATCATTCCTTTATTTATTTTATATCTCCATTATGTCCATATTAGTACTTAAACACCCCCAGCCTAGCAGGGATCCCCATCCTTTCCTCTTTGGATCCCCTGCTAGGTAAGTCATTTGTAGATATCTTTTCTGAAATATTATTAACTTTGGATCCCCTGCTAGCTTGACTAAGTCAGCATCGCAGTTGCCCTAACACTAACATGTTATAATAGGTCATAGACAACAAATAACAATGATAACCAACAACCAACAACACATACCACAACACCCACACGCATACAACACCCACCCACATACGACGTCACCCAGACGTGTCCAGCTCCACCCACACATGTGCAACGACACCCGGACCCATAGGACGACATCCGGATGCATACAACAATACCCAGACATGTCCAATGGCACCCAGGCGCGTACGAAGACCCCCCAGATACGACCCATACACCTCCAGCAACACCCAGACATGTACGAAGACCCCCCAGACACATACAATGTCACCCATACACGTGCAGACATGTACGAAGACCCCCCGGATGCGTACAATGTCACCCATACACGTGCAGACGTGTACGACAGCACCCGGATGCGTACAACGTCACCCATACACGTGCAGATGTGTACAACGACACCCAGTATAAATCATTGTTGTTGTTGTATATAAACACCAACCAGAGAGCAATGGACTAGTCTTTAAGTCAAAAGCCTCCCTGTTGTTCGTTTAGGGAAGGTATAACCTTAGACTTGTATCACACAGAGGTAGGGGGTGAGAATAGAGATGAGAAGGATGAGGATGAATGAGGAAGAGTCTTCAGTAAGACTATAGCAGTTGACAGTGGGTTGACAGTAAAGGACTGAAAAAAAAGCGAACTTGAGGAAGGAATTCACTGGAATTCCACTGAGATGATGAAAGTGGGGGGGGGTAAGAATGAATTGAACTGAACTACCTATCCTGGTACAAAAGAGCAGTATTTATACCTAAGGATGAGGCTATGTAAAACAATAAAAAGAAACAAAGTACGCGCTGTCAAAGGAAGAAAGATAAAGAGAGGACAGCTGCAAGAAGAAAAGAACAATGGAAAAGAAAAAGGAACAATAAAAAAATCTGTAAAGTGTCAAAGTGCGAGAGAAAAGAAAGGAAGGCAGTGTACATAGTCCAATAGCAAAAATATATCGACTCCATAGGCGTGTGGTCATGTCAAAATATGAAAGGTCCTGAGTCAACACTTGAAAGGCGCAGCCTTGTTCCCAAGAAAACACTACTTGCCCATGGTCCCATGTCACGCAGCCTTGATAACACTTGACACACTGCGAGAATAATCCTCTGCTGCTGATTCATCTGCAATTCCTGCTTAGTCATGATCCTCCTGGACTTCCTAAATTGTCATAAAGAGGGTGGGAAGGCTTCAGGTACCGCGTGAATGATGGTTTTGGCAGTGAATGATAAGATAAGAGGTAGATGAGTGAGGATAGGGGACTGAGTGAGATCCAGGAGCGAGGTATGGCAAGATAGATAGCTGAAGCGAAGACTTGTGGGTCCATAGCCACAACAACGATGACAAAGCCTTTGACATAATGGGAGATGTGGCTGATGCGTCCATAAACGGGCCGTTCTTGAAATGATGGACCAAAGATACGATCAAACGCGAGCCGATGACCGATGTGAATAGTAGATTGATCGCTTTGTTGTATCACTAGCCAAGGGACAAACGGATGGTAGATGTTAAGGAGCATGTCGATAGTGTAAATGATAGACAACATAGTGGAAGACATTGAGGATATGATGAGCGATGAGGATGTTATCGTTGAACGAATGATTTTGTTGACCAGGAACGCGATTCAGGGCTGCTTCCAAAATAGGTAAGTGAATTCAAAGTCCGCTTATTTTCATGATGGCAACTTTTAAGCTTTGTTCTCATGCTACCAATCAGTATTGGTGCACGACACCAGACACGTACGAAGGCCCCCAGACGTGTGCGACAACGCGTATGACGACACCCACATACGTTCAATGATACCCAGACGCATAAAAAAGAGACCAGCGGCTACCTCCCTCCCTCATTTTTTGCTACAACGATGAGAAAACCCCTTACGGGTTCTCTATTTATTTTTTTACTTTTTACTTTTTACTTTTTACTTTTTACTTTTTATTTTTATAGGCCACGAAAATAACACCAGCAACCCCTCTCACAGGGGTATTTATTTTGATATTTTTATGTTATTATATTAATGAAATAAATAATATTGAATTTTTTGTATCCAAGAAAATTCACAGTATAGAAGTTCTACTTAGAAATTAGTGTCCAATTAATTAGACTCTGATCAGATCTTGTGGGGGACAGTAAAGTACTGCAATTTTGATGGTATTCCAGCATAAATGAAATAGAGTCTGATGGAGTCTGCCAGACTCTGCCAGACTCTGCCAGACTCCATCAGACTCCATCAGACTCCACCAGACTCTGCCAGACTCTGCTAGACTCCATCAGACTCCATCAGACTCTCCCAGACTCTGCCGGACTCCACTGGACTCCAATGGACTCCAATGGACTCTGCTGGACTGCACTGGAGTCCAGCGGAGCATGTGGGGGACTGTAAAGTACAGGGTTTACCATGTTATTAATATACTCATATTGCAAGAATCCAATTTATAGTTGTCACCTAGCAGAGGATCCAAAGAGGAAAGGATAAGGATCCCTGCTAAAGTGAGGGGGGATTTAAATACTAATATCTGTATAGAATGGGACGTCGCACCTGGGAAAGTGATCGGGTTAGTAATCCTTAGATAAGTGTTCAGATTTATGTGTCAGCGTTAGGTAATATAATTGGCCAGCTGCTCCCACCCGTTCTCCCATTATACTGTGTGACAAAGGTAACACAATGTGACAGATCGTGACAAACTCTGATCCTGATATGATAACAGCTCTTTCTTTCCTCCACTCCACTCCCCTCTTCCTCTATACTCTTAAGAGACCTGGATCCCAGGGTTAAGGGAGTGTGTGAGGGTGATTATCCCTAGCCCTTGCACATTAAACAGAGCCTTTACAGGGACCTAAACACTGTGGAAGTGTTAGTTGTAGTGTAGCTTTCTGTATCCCCTGGCATTGGGTGGCCCACTTGGGTGAATACCGCTGGGAAGGTTGACTGTTAGTAGTCTTCACCTGGGACAACCGTTTGGACCCTGGGTTAGTGTAGCTTGGTAGTTAGTAAAAAAACAAAAAAAAGTAGAATAGTAGCAGTGTCAAGTGGCTGTTGACTTGAACTGCTTCATCATTCCCAGCTCTTCCTCTTTTCAGGTTACTCAGCTGCTTGGAAAGACAGAGCATTCTGTAGGAAATTCCTCCATTTCAATTTTTTTCTGTTTTTTTTTTTAAAAAAAAAATCAAAATGTAAGTTTTTTAATTGATTGAATATTGGTCTTTTTTAAAAATAATTAAATTATTAGGGATCAAACACATCCATCTACTCTAGAAGACATCAGAATGGCTGAGTCAGATGCTATGTATGTTTTAAATTTTAAATTTTAAATTTATCTATTTAATTGAATTCCATAGGGAAAGAGATCAAACACCTCAAACTACTCCAGAACGAGTTAGAACAACTGCTCAATGAAATGAGCATGATCAAAGGTTTCTTGAGAGCCCTGAATATCACAGAATACCCACTGCACCTGCACCTGTCCCTCCTCCTGCACGTTACCACCATCTTCCTGCAAATTTAGAAGCACAGTTGGTTGCTTTGGCTCATCTTGAGCAAGGAGCTCCTGCTCTGCTCCTCCTTCTAGAGTCTACAATAATCTTCCTCCTGCTTTGGCTGCAGCATTTCATGCATTGCCTCCTCTCCTACCACGTGGTAGAGGTAGAGGTAGAGGTAGAGGTCATAATATAACTGCTCCTGCTTCTGCTCAATATGCTGCTCCTCCACAGCCTGCTGTAAGCTGTTAATATATGATAGATAATATCAAACTAAATTATTTACATCAATTTATTTAGCCAATTCCTCAACTTCCACCTCCTGCTCCTCTGACATTTGCTCATATTTCTGCTCAATATGGTGCTCTTGCTCCTGTATGTTTATTTTATTTATTTTATAATCAACAAACTAATTCATTTGCATCACATTTAGATAGTTCCTCTACCTCCAGCTCCATCTCCTTCACCTCCACCTGCTCCTCTGCCATTTGCTGAAATTGCTCAGCAATATGCTGTCCTTGCTCCTGTATGTTTTATTATATTTATATTTATTTTATAATTATTAAAATTTACATTTAGATGGTTCCCCCACCTCCTGCTCCTCTGCCATTTGCTGAAATGGCTCAGCAATATGCTGCTCTTCCTCCTGTATGTTTTTATATTTATTTAATTTTATATTATGAAACTAATTGTTGACATCACATTTAGCTTATTCCTCCTGCTTCTTCATTTCATTCACCACCACCATCACCACCTCCACCTGCTCTCCCTCTAACTGGTCCAGTAAGACCATGTACTGTAAATGAGCATGGTCCATTAGTTGTTCCTTCTTCAAGTTCATTATCATGAACACTCATTGCAGTTGGAATTTTATTGCCTAAATTTGCATCAGACCTTAAATATTCAATATCAACAGGAACTCCCGCTAGTGGATAGCTATTAAGATTCTCAGGAGAAATATGTAGATCTTCATAATCAATATGATTTAATTTCAACCATTCTAGAGCATCTTTGACATTGTTCTGTCGTACCAACATTGGTGTGCATTTAATATCATCATCAGTGGGCTTGGCTGGCCCTTGAAATACAAAGGCAAGAATTTCACTAGGAGGTAATGAATGATAAACTTTTACAGTAGGATTAGAAAACATAATTACATTGGCTGTCATTTTTGCATGGCCAGATGAGACACGTACCAGACATTTGTTATGATGAATTCTAGAAATTAACATTTTTTCAGCAAATGTCAGATTTTGTAATACAGGTGGTATAGCACCTAGCCAAAAAGAGTTGGCCAAAGATTGAGGTGGTTTCCACAGGATCAGATGTGTGCTGTCTTTCCTGTCGACCAATATTATAAGGTGATATAATATCCAAATCATAATTAATTTCATTTAGTAAATCCATATTTTTAAGAGGTGATAATTGACCACAAACAGCACAGCCTCCTTCAACAAAGTTTTGTGGAGCAGTATCATTGCAAAAATCTTTTATTATTGTCTCAACGAACATGTTTGAAGGAGGATCTGGTGGAAATTTTGATGGTAAATTAGAAGTTGGTGTGTTTGATTTTTTTCTTTCTTTCTTTGCTCTGACTTTTATTTTTGGTTTATTTTCAGTAAACACAGAAACATATAGATCACACTGATCACAATGATGATCATGAAAATATTCTAGCATTGTTTTCTTTGTGATTTGGTGTGGTATATATATTATGTAAGATACTCAATGCTCACAACTGTTAGGGGACACCCGACTTTAACCCAAACCTCAACTCTAGAATCATACACCCCACCTTTCCGACGACCTCCGACCTTCCGTCCAACTCCGCTTCCGTCACCGGTTGACTTCCTCACAGGCTCTTAGTTCCAAACAAAAGGATCCGGTCATTGGCGCTTGTTCCTAGAGAGCCTCACAGGAAATATGGACTCATAGTCTAGTTGGTGAAGACACTAGCTAGGCCGAAGTAAACCCCATGGCAGTTGCAATTTATGGCCTTAGCCCAAACTGTCCCTAAAACAACACTCGGACAATCAAAACTGTATCAGAGACAGTTATTTGGAAGGTAGCCGAGGCCTCAGATAATTCCTGTCTTTCCTCAAATGAAGAGGCCACAGCCAGCAAAGTTACGACTGAAACTCAAGGTCACTAAAACTCAGTCGTAGCTCCCTCGCTTATCACTTGAAAAAACCCTCCCAAGAAAGGGTAGCCCCAGCCTTGTGAGCCTAAAAAAAACCTTAAAGACTACAAACATGCTGAACTTACAAAGGTTGGCAGAGCAGATAAAGTAGTTACGATAGATGTACATTTTGTCTCTTGGTCAACCAACAACTGTCGCTCCCGCACGTCAAGTGAGCGACAAAACCGTTTTTAGGAAATTTAGGAGCCAGCCTGAAAGCACAAGTCACAAGAGGCTTCCAAGGCAGCCAAGGCCTAGTCCGTGAAACAGTATAAGCCGATCGGCCTTGAGGTTCTCCCATACCTCAAGCAGTCACCTGTAACAAGCCTGTAGTTTTGCAAAAAGTGTTACAGAGGGTTACACAGGCTGCGGAGGCGTGGCCTTCGTACTGTCGCCATGTCTCGGACGAAAAGCCCGGCGTAGTTATAGGTACCCATGTCCCAAAGGGCCTCAACCGTGTTCCACACGCAAGGAGACACCGCCTAAACTGCCTGACTTAGCCTCACACCATCATGGCTAACCAGCTCTTCACCAACGACGGCCTGGAAACATTCGACTGACCTTCCGGAGCAATCATCGAGCCAAAAGCAGATAACAGGCACGGTAAGACATGGTAGGGCAGCCTAGACATAGCCTACCAGAAGGCCTTCGGTAACATCGTTACCTCAAGACTTAGACCCGTAAGTCCGGAGAAGCCTTAAAATGATGCTATCAAAAACCTAGTCACATAGGTCTTAGGCACTAATCCAGAACCTTAAGTAGGTGTATAAGAAGGTTTCTGGCACAAAAGACCTTTATAGGTCAACTGAGATCAGCCAACTACCGTTGGCTCAGGCGTAAACGCCCTGTCTTGAGAAAAAACTTCAGCAGAGCCTTTAGTCTGGTTAGGTCCTTGGCCCAACTGAGTCCCAAAAGGCAAAGGGTAGCCTTTTGAGACCGACGGGTGAAACTACGAGAAGGCCTAAAGTATATCCTGTACCGGGTCTACTAAAAACAAACGAGCAGGCTCTTAAGTAGCCTTGTTTCGGCCTACATGCAAACCGTCCTCACTTCCTTACGACAAGGAAACCTAGCAAGAGGCAGTTTGAGGCAACCCTTACGGCCGGAACGTCTCGCGCAGGCCCCATACAAAAGCCAAACTCCCCCTTGGAAAACAACACCATGTCCACTAACATGTAAGCCTTGCTCAGCTACCTAACAGAGGTACTAAACCAGCTTAGACAAAACCATAAGCTACAGGGCTCGAGCGTTATCCTGCTGAAGAGAAAGGTCGACCCGCCACGCAAGTAGCAGGTACCGACTATCCTTCCTCGGCGAGCCTCTACGCACGACACTTCTGTTCCTCCCTCGGTGCCAGACCCTCACATGCCTCAGACTAACCGGGCTTAGCCCCCGACATTTAGCCTGATAGCAAGGTGACACGCCTGGCCTGAGCCAGGCAATTTCCCTCTAGGAAAGGATTACAATCCCGTTGACGTTGCGACTGAATCAGTTCGATCGTCCCCTAGGTTTCAATTATTATAAAGTCTTTTCTATAGATGTTCACTGAATGGATCGTCCCCTAGGTTTCTCCTTTCCTACCCCTAGGGACGATCCGACCCCCACAAATTCATGATTATACCTGTATTGCCTCTATATTTTATTTATTTCCTTACTATGCTATTATTAATTAATTAATTTATTCTTCACCACGCTATACTTTTTATCTTTATTTTCTGCCTCACTTAGCCTCCTGGCCTCAGCCTCGCCTTGATGCCCTAAGGCC